>PVJH01008067.1:0-88084 GCA_004026705.1 Nesogale talazaci | reverse complement strand
CAACTTCCATTTTCATTAAATATCGCCAGACTGCTTTCCACAGGGGCTGTACATATCTACACGACCACCAACAATGTAGAAGTGTTCCTATTTCACCACACCCCCTCCAACATTTGTTGCACTCTGATTTTCTGATCTGGGCTAGCCTTAAGGGTGTTAGATGATATCTCAATGTTGTTTTGATTTGCATTTCTCTGATAACAAATATATTTCAACTGATCAATAACAACAGTTTCATCAGTAAGAATACTATTAATAGAATTGACTCTCTTGGCATCACTTACCCTTTTAATGATTTAGGTAGTTTAGCTGATAAGGGTTATGACACATAACTTCTTGACCATAAATTAGGAAGATATATCCCAAAGAAATTAATTTCCTTTCGTTTTTCAGCCTT
Organism: Nesogale talazaci; assembly: GCA_004026705.1. NCBI lineage: Eukaryota > Metazoa > Chordata > Mammalia > Afrosoricida > Tenrecidae > Nesogale > Nesogale talazaci. The sequence continues at coordinate 87,687 of PVJH01008067.1, read as the reverse complement.
CAGTTGTTGTATGGTATTTCATCCTATGTGATTGGATTTGCCAGATGCTAGCTTCCTAGCAGTTTTGAAGACTGGTACATTAGGAGATGAGGGAGGCGGCAGCCAAGAGAAGCATTAAAGTTGTTAGCTAAAAGAGCAGCTCTGATGAAGAGATGCCATTTAGATGGGGGCTTGTGTTAGGGTAGACTAGAGAAACACATCTATGAACACATATGTAGATAAGAGAGAGTTTTATATGAAGGGAAATTGTAAATTAAGAAAGCCTCCCAACCCAGTCCAGGCCAAGCCCATAAATCTGACTTTAGACCACATGTCAAATACCATGTTATAAAGTCCTCCTCAGACTCACACAGCACATGCAACGACACCAAATGCAGGACGATCACAGGCCAATGGGTAGAAAGTCTGTGGCTCTGGCGGCGTTGTAAGCATTTCAGTGCTGGTAGGAGTCTCTATGTGGTTTCTCCAGATTCAGAGATCTGGTTGCATCAGGGTAGGTCCATGTGGTTTCTCAGCTGCAATGTCTCCTAGGGAGTGAACGGAGAAAGTGTTTCTTACCTCCAAGGGGAAAATCTGCTGGAGTTCCCAGAATTCTCAGGAGAAGGCCAAGCCCATACAGAAGCCTCATTGATTATATCTTGATTGATAGGCCAGAGTCCACCCCTTCACTCATAATCCTCTCAAATTGATACCAGATTATGTAACGACCACCGGTCTTCTCTCTGGACACAGGTATGCATGTCCCAGAGGTGGATTAAGGGCAGACTAGGAAGAGCAAGACCTGAGTATTAGGTCAGAGCTGGTCACTGGGTTATTGTCCAACTGTACTCCAGGTTTAACTTTCTAGCTGAAAGGTTATTTGATGTTGAGGTCTGTTGATATCAGTAACTTGGTCTAATGAAGAGGGAACAATTGACCCTGTTCTTGTTACATGCCATCCAGTGGCTTCAGACTCATAGCGACCCTGTGTACAGCCTAATGACACGCTGCCTGGTTCTGTACCATCTTCACAATTATTTTTATGTTTGAACTTATTGTTGCCGTCACTGTGGCAGTTCTTCTTGTCAAAGGACTTCTTTTTCACTGCCCCTCTACTTTACCAAACCTGATGTCCTTCTCCAGGGACTGGTCTCTCCTGACAAAATGTCCAAAGTACATCTTCAAAGTCTTGTCTATTAGTGTAAATGATGTTTCTCTATCTTTGTTTTTCTTTAAAATGATGATGTTATTATTTATGTGTAAGAATAACTGAGTTTGCTGAGCATAATATCCCCTGACTTTGTTCATATCATGTGGTGTTTAAGAGCATTATCATTGTTTTTTATTGATACACGGTATTCCATAGTGTGAATGTACCAGAATTTGTTTATTGTTGATTGTTTCCATAGTTTTGCTATTATGGAAATTGCTGCAATAGGCATAGGTGTGCATATGCCTGTTCATGTTGTATTCTGAATTTCTTCTTCTTTTTACATCATTTTATCGAGGGCTTCTGTTGCTCTTATAGCATTCTATACATCAGTTTCATCAAGAATATTTGTACATATGGTGCCATCATCATTTTCTAAACATTTACTCCGTATTTGAGCCCCTGGTATCAGCTCCTCTTTTTACCTCCCTCACCCCCTCCCCTTCTTATGGCCCCTTAATACATTATAAATTATTATCTCCATGTCTTATACCAAATGCTGTCTCCATTCACCCACCTTTCTGTTGTTCATCACTCGTCTCTTCCTTATTCCTATTCCTTCCTCCCCTCCTTATTCTTGATATCTTTAGGCACCATATTTGTCACACTTTCCCCAAAAAAAGTGTGTGTGTGTGGGGGGGAAGGGTGTGCCTTATGGTCCGAAGGTATTGTATCCTAGAGGATTTGTTTATGATCCCTTGCACCCGCTAACTGTCCACTGCTGTTTGCGTGCTGTGGATTGCTGTGTGTTTGGGGGAAGTCCCACCAACTGGAGTGTCATTGTCAGTCAGATCACATGCTTGGCACAACACATGCCTCCCCTCACTTGTTAATGAAAGTGATGATGGTTCTTAACACCACTGTTGAGTTTAGGCTGTTAATTATTATCATATTATCTAATAAATAGTACCAGTATACTGGTATTTTTTGTGTGTTTTCCTGTTCTAAAAACCGGGTTCATCTTATGGTCCAAGAATATGGTATATGCTGAGTAGAGAGATGATTGGATCATAAAGTACTTGTATTTGTATTCATCTAAGGAAGTACCATATTGATTTTCATAGTGATTGCATAATTCTACAGTCCCATCAGCAATGCAAAAGCTTTCCTGTCTCTCTGCATTTTCTCCAGTATTTACTATTTTCTGTTGCGTTGAATGTTGTCAAAAGTATTGATATCTCATTACTGTTTTCACTTGTATTTCTCTTACTGATTGTGGACATTTCTTCATGTGGTTTTGGTTGCCTGATAAATTCATGTCTTGGCCATTTTTTCATTGGACCATTTATGTTTTTCTTGTTAAGATGTGGTATTTTTCTATACATTTTAGAGATTAGTTCTTTATCAAATATATTAATACTGATTTTTTAAATGTGCCTTCTCTGTTGACTCTTTTTTTCCCCTCTGTTGACTCTTGATGTACGTCCATGACCTATTTTAGTAAGGCCCAGTTCTTTATTTTGTCTTCTATACTGTGGATATTTTTCATTGTTTGGTAGTATGTTTATACCTTGTATAAGGGTCCTTAAATTTGTCCCTAGTTTTTCATTGATCATCTTTCCAATTGCGTTCTATATTTAGGTTTTTGGTCTTTTTTTGTACACAGTGGGACATATGGGTCTTGTTTCATTCTTTTACATGGGAAGATCTAGTATTTCTAGCACCATTTATTGAAGAGACTCTCTCTTACCAATTTGATGTATTGTAGGCCTTTGTGAAAATTAGGCTTCTATAGCTACTTGGTTGTATTTCTGTGTTCTCCATTTTAATCCATTAATCTTTATATCTATCATTGTATCAGTACTAGATTGTTTTGATTACTGTGGCTATATATTAGGTTTTAAAATCTAGGAGTGAAAGGCCTCCTACTTTGTTGTTTTATTTTTAAATAGTGTTTTATTTATTCTGGGTTTCATTCCTTTTTAAATCAAGTTGGTGGCTAGATTTCCCATTTCTTTGAAGAATCGTGGTGATATTTGGGTCAGAATTGCATTGAATTTGTAAAGTATTTTTTGGTAATATTGACATTTTCATGATTTAAGTCTGCCTCTGGAGGAACACAGTAACTTGTTCCCTTTGTGTAAGTTTCTTTCAGTTTCTTGAAGGGGTGTTTTGTGGTTTTCCTTGCATAAGTCTTATGTTTCTGTGATAAGATTTGTTGCAAAATATTTGATTGTTTTGTGTAGTCATTTTAAATGGTATTGTTGTTTTGGCATCACCATGCTTAATATATAAGAATTCAGCTGTTTTTTCAATTAGTTTGAGCAATTTTCAAAAATGGAAACTTTGATATTTTCTATATATATAAGGATTAGACATCTGAAAATTAAGTGATATTTATTTCTTCTGTGCCTATGGGGTACCTTTAATATTTTTTCCTCCCAACACTTTTATTGGCATATAATTTACATCTCATACATTTCAATCGTTCAGTCACATCAAGAAGAGTTGTACAATCACCACCACAATCAGTTTTAGAATATTTTCTTCATTCTTGTACTCATATTTGTTAGCTTCCCATTTCCCCCTGCATCCTCTGCAATATCCCAAAGGAGTCATTAATCCACTGACTACATATTTAATGCACAAGAAAACATTAAAAATCAGAGTGAATGAAAAGAATGACTATGTAAAGCATAAAAACCTTAATAGAAAAGAAAGCAGAAAATAATAAAAATTGGAATAAACATTAATGGATCATATGGGAGATCAAATGATAGGGAGTTAAATTTTAATATAACTGCATCTGCGATAATCCACTTTCCAATGTATTCTGCATCTTAACAAAACTATTCACATCCCTGGTATATGATCAGAGAGGATTCACCTGAGGCTTAATCCATGTGTACTTCCTTTTCCCTTTTTTAGTGAAAAAGCTTCAAAATGGGTCAAAAGGGAAATCAAATGATAAGGTACTACATTTTAATCTAACTACACCTGCCATAATTGACTTTATAGTGCTCTCTGTCTAATAACAGGGCTATTCACATTACTCAGTTCTAATTGGAGGGTATTCACCAGACAATTGATTCACGTGTGGACTGTGCACATGGATTTTGGGTCTGCATTGTTATCCATAGACTTCTACAAGCAATTCACAATTTAAGCTCTGAAGCCATTCCCTCCTTTAGAGTTGGGGTCTATTATTTACAACCCTTAGTTTCCAGAGACTACTGTGCTTCTCCCATGTGGACTTAGTTGATGCCTTGCTTAGATGATCGCTTGTTTGAAAATAAGCTTTTAAGACTCCCAGAGGCATTCTGAAAGCCGAACACCATTTAGTTTCTTCACCACACTTTGCTATAGCACCCATATCTTCATTGTTTAATATGTTTTTGATGCTTTATGGCTCTAGCTAAATCTTCTAAGACTATATTAAAATAAAAGTGGTGATAAATGACACCATATTACAAGGCGAAATTATTTCAATTTTTCTCCATGAAGTGAGATACAGGTTATTGGTTTTGCATATATGGTTTTTATTATGTTGAGGAATTTCCCTTTTATGTCTATTTTATTGAATGTATCAGAAATGGATGTTGTATTTTTATCAAATACCTTTTCTGCATCAATTGATGTAGTCATATGGTTCTTCTCTTTACTCTGTTTAGCTGATAAATTACATTTATTGTGTTTCTAATATTAAACCTTCCTTGCGTATTTGGTATGAATCCCACCTGATTTTGATATGTTTTTGATGCTTTTTTTTTTTTTGATGCTTTTAAAAAATCTGCTGGGGCTGAGCCCTGGTGGCATAGTGGTTGTGTGCGGGACTGCGGCCCACAGGGCTGATGGTTCAAATCCAGCAGCAGCTCTCCAGGAGCAAGGCTGGGCTTCCTACTCCCACCAGGGCAGTGATGCCACACAAAAAAATCTGTTGGCTAGAATTTTATTGAAGATTTTGGCATCCATATTCATTAGGTATTTTTGTGTGTAATTTTCAATTCCATTGATGTTTTTGCTTGAGGTATCAGAGTTATAGTTGCTTGGTGGGAATTAATATTTGAGTTTTCCTGTGTATCAGGTTCTATATAATCCATTTAACATAGAAGAATAGAAATTTCCCTCAAAATCTTAAGTAATCCCAGGAACTAAATTCAGTTATAATAAAGGCCTTTCAAGAGCAAGTGTTTGGACATTTTCTTGATAAATAGAACTTTTAGAGATTTTTATTTCTAAGTGTGCTGTAGTTTTCCCAACATTTCACCCAAGAAATAATGGTGTCTTAGTTGCCTGGTACATCTGTAACAAAAATGCTGCAAGTAGATGGATTTAACAAATAAATTTTTCCTGAGTTTAGAATGTCAGAAGTCTGAATTCAAGGTGTTGGTTCTAGACAGAAAGACTGTCTTTCTGTGTAAGCTCAGGAGGGGAAGGTCTTTGTCTCTTGAATTTCATATCCTAAAGGGTCTTCATGTGGCTTGACATTTTTCTTTCCTCATCTCTGTTTGCTTTTTTCTTTCTAATCTGTTTTTATATCTTAAGAGATTGCCTCAACTACACTTTATACTAATTCTATTCATTATCATAGCAAAGACAAGCCATTCCCCAATGAGAATATAATCAAAGGCATAAATGTCAGGAAATATAATACATATTTTGAGTGGACACAGTTTAATTCAAACAAATGGTAGTAGCTATCTAGTTTAATTCAACAGTAAAGAATTTCTTCATAAATGCCTGATGAATTTTATTTGTGCCAACAGGATTATATTTGTCAGTTGAAGGCTTAAATTAGGATTGAAATGCTAAATTTACACATGACAATAATAAGTGTTCTACGGATTTGAAAGGACACCAGACACAATAATAAATTATCATTTGAACCACAACAGATCTTTTAATTTTATTTAATTTCAAGAATAAAACAACCCAGGAAAATGCCAGATGTTCATTATATAAAGCCAAAAAGAAGACTAGAACAAGAATAAACTATAAAGCAGAAGTTGCTCTTTGGGGAAGAAAAGTTAAGTGTTCAGGCAAAACAAAAATAAATTTCATTTTTAAAGAGGTACTATATAATATGAAAAGATCTTTGGGGAGCAAAATCTACTTGGATCTGACCTGTAGCATTTGTATTTTGCGCATGATTTCATGGAATTTACTTTTCACTATCATTCCTTCTTTATGTAACATCTTTTGGAAATAAATGTCCAATGCTTCATTGTCAAATGGCCGTTCTTTTCCTTTATCCATAAAATAAATTTTAAACCTTAAGCCTGGCATTTGAAGATTTTTATGCATCTGGGTCATTGTTGTTGCTGTTGTTGTTGTTGTTAGGTGCCACCCAGTCAACACTGAGTTATACAGACCTTAGCTATAACAAAACAAAATGCTGCCTGGTCCTGTACCTTCCTCACCATCACTGCCGATCGAACCCATTGTTGGAGTCACTGTATCACTCCTATCGTTGAAGGGCTTCCTCTTTTGTGCTGAGTCTCTTTCCAGTATGATGTCCTTCCCTAGAGACAGGCTCCTGCTGACAGGGAGGGTTCTGTGAATGGATGCTATTGGAAGTTGGGCTCTAGCATCCACTCCCATTGTTTGTGTGGTGTCCAGCCATTTAGGAGTTTAACCAGTACAACTCAACAATTTATGCAGTGAGGTGTGTAGCCTCACTTATATGATGTCTCTTTCGCAACAGTGTTTTAAAGTCTACACCGCTGGATAAATGAACATTCAGGAGGAGGATGACTTATGTTCTCTAACATAAAATGATGCTGATGTCACTAAAGTGAACCCCCACTACTTGTCTGTCTCTTTATTGTACTGTGGTGCCTTGTATGTTGCTCTGATGCTGGAAGCTATGTCACTGGGATTTCAAACACCGGCAGGGTCACCCAAAATGAACAGGTTTCAGCAGAAGTTCAGACTAGGAACAGACAATGGAGAACGATTCAGCTACCCACTTGGAAGAAGGAGCCACTGAAACACTGGAAACACTCTCAGATACTACAGGCCTGGTGAAAGGATACAAAACGTTGTTGCTCATGGGCCTGAGGAAGGGTGTGTGATAGGGTTATAGCCTCTTGCCATTGTCCTTCAATCTGTATACTGAGTGAATAATGAGAGATACTGGCTTTTATAGGAAGAGAAATTCGGCATCAGAATTGGAGGAAAGCTTACGCATAACCTGTGATATGCAGAAGACACAACCTTGTTTGCTGAAATTGAAGAGGACTTGATGCACTGGCTGATGAAGATCAAGGATTGCAACCTTCTTCAGTATGGATTATAACTCAAGATAAAGACGCACATTCTCACAGCTAGACTAATAAGTAACATCATGATCAATGGAGAAAGGGTTGAAGTTGTAGAGGCTTTTGCCTTCTTAAAATCCACTATCAATGCTCATGAAAGCAGCATTAAAGAGTTAAGATGTGTTGCATTGGGTAAATCTGCTGCCCAAGATCTCCTCAGAGAGTTGAAAAAAAAAATGAAGAGGTTGCATTGAGGACTAAGGCATGCCTGACCTAAGTCACAGTATTTTCAATCGCCTCATATGCAAATATGCAAGTTGGGCATTGAATAAAGAAGACAGAAGAATTTATGCATTTGAATTGTAGTGCTGGAGAAGAAAATATAAAGAGTGAAAGGCTGCTAAAAGGACAAGTCAGTCTGCCTTGGAAGAAATATGACCAGAGTGTTCTGTAGCAGCATGGATGACCAAACTTCATTTTATAAACTTTGGATATGGCGTCAGGAAAGACCAGTCCCTGAGGAGGGACATTGTGTTACTCTGAGTACACTAGAGAAACAAATCCACAGAAACTCCTATGTATAAGAGAGAGTTTGATATAAAGGGTAAGTGCACATCCAGAAAACATCCCAAGCCAGTGCTGTCAAGCGCACAAGCCCAACATGAACCTATAGTCTGACACCAATCCCCAAAGGCTTCCTCCATCCCCCAAAACACAGGCAATGATGTGGACTGCAAGAGGAAAGTCGAATCAGTGAGTGTGTTAGCATCTCAGAGCTGGCAGGGGTCTCCACGTGGCTGCTCCAGCACCCAGGGCTGCATTGGGGTAGGTGCATGTGCCTTCTCCTCGTGGATGTCTCACAGGAAGTGAACCTTGTCAGCTGAATCAGGGAACTGGCCAAATCAGCTGCACCCTGCTCCAACCCTCACAAAGCAAGAGACCCAAGAACTGAAAAGGCAAGACTCACCGAGCCATTTATCGATCTCTCTGCCCTTCAAATGATTCCACATGTGTTTATCGGCCAGGTTGGCACAATAAACCATGTTTGGAAAAGTAGCAAGGCAGGAAAAAGGGAAAAGCTCTCAAGGAGATTGACACTGTGGCTAAAACAATGGGTTCAAGCACAGGAAAACTTGTGAGGACGGTGCAGTACGGGACAGTGTTTCGTGCTGTTGTGCATAAGGTCGCTATGGGATGGAACTGATTCAATGGCACCTAACAGCAATGACAACAAAGTGAACCAGAGACATGTATAAGTCATAGATAGCTAGACATTGATAGCATGAATGGATTTTGGATTCCCACTTCTTATAGCTCCAAGCTGTGAATAGTTAGCTCTTATTACATGGCTCTGCTTGGTGCTTGCCCTCATGAAGAAATCACTGGAGATATGGTGGTTATTGCAAAGTGTGATGAAGAAACTAGATGGTGCCCTGCTATTAGAAAGAAATAGCATCTAAGGTCTTAAAAGTTTATTTTCAAATAAGCAGCCATCTGAGTGAGGTGTCAACTGGGACCACACAGAAGAAGCACACCAGCCTATGTCATCCAAGAATTGTGAATGATAATATCCAAATCCAAAGGAGGGAATAGTCTTAGAGCTTAAATTGTGAACATCCAATTTTCAGAAGGCTATGGATGATAGTGGGAACCCAAAATCCATTCCCAGGGTCCACACATAGATTTAGCCTTCAGTGCATACCCTCTGAAAACAGACCAGGGACCTTGCTATCATGCAGAGTGCAGTGGACTTTTGTTTTGTTTTTCCATAGTTTGCTTTCTATGTTTTTCTGTATATAAAACCCAGGATGGGTAGAACTATAAAGACAGTGACTGCATTGATGGTTTCTTCAGGGGTATGGTGGGGAAGGCTGGGGGGGACTTGGGGAACTGATGACAATGAGTACAAGAAAAGTAGATGGTCTAAAATGGATTATGAAGATGATTGTACAACTCTTTTTAATATGATCGAACTATTGAATTGTATGATATGTGAGACATATGCCAATAAAACTGTTTTAAAGGGGGCAGTGGGGAGGAAGGGAACAAATGAGCTGATGCCAAGGGCTTAAAAAGAAAGCAAATATTTTGAGAATGATGAAAGCAACGGAGGTATAAATGTGTCTAAAGTAAGTAAATATAGATATAAAATGTATTCAAATGTTATCTTAAAAAAGGAAATATGTATACACACAAAGAAAAGTTTACAAATAGAAATGGCAGACAGCTGCCCATGTGATTACATACTACTTTCTTTTTCAATGCATTGGTTGAGTCTAGGCCTTCTTCATATTTGGAGTATTAGGTGCCTGTGACTCATCCTTGGCCCCAGACAGTGACACATTGCATCTTGGTAACATGCTGTTCTTCATGTCTGTGCTCCTGATTGTCACATATCCAGTGCTTGAGGAGTAGCAGAGTCATCTTAGACTGGTAGAATGATGTCCTGATGGTGATCTTTCCCAGCCCTTGAACTGGCAAAATGGAGAGGGCTGACTGTTGAGGACAAAATTACTGAACTATCCAGGTTGAATTTGAGACATATCACTCTCCCCAATTGAAGTTATGAAGGGATATTGGGGGCAGGGACTGAGGAGGGAAAGAGCATGAACTTGTGTGCAATACTATGAGAGGGGAGATGGGAAGGTTCTTTTTGGAAAAAAGTGCACTGGCCAGAGTAAACAAGAAAACAAGTTGTCTGACAGCAAAGCTGTTTGAGTCCCTTTTAATGATGGGAGAACCATTTAGAGAGGGATATCTGTAATAGTTGTATAACACAAAAGTATGATCAATGGCACTGAATTATGTGGGTAGAAGTTTTTGAATTTGTGTGTATTTTGTCATAATTGAAATATCACAAAAATAACTATGAATACAAGGAAGAAGGAAATGTTTTGAATTATTGAATTGGATGATGTGTGAATGAAAGGTCAATAAAACTGGTTAAAAAAGAAGAAGAATGACTTGTCAAGGTGTGTTAGTCTGGGTAGACTAGAGAAACAAATTCATAAAGTTCATAAAGGATATAAAGGGAAGGTTTATATACAAGAAGAATGGGACATTGAGAAAGCCTCCCAACCCAGTCGATTCCAAGGTCATAAGTCTGATATTAGCCCATAGATATCAGTCTATAAAGTCTCCTTCCAACACACAAAGCATGTGCAATGACACCCAAAAAATCGCAGGTCAGTGGGTGCAGAGTCTTGTGTATCCAGTGGCAGTGGAAGCATCCCGGCACTGGCAGGGGTCTCCTCGTTCCCAGGGCTCAGGGTCCATCAGCAATATTCATTGGTGGTAGAAGCATCTCAGCGCTGGCAGGGGTCTTTCTATGGCTTCTCCGGCCCCAGAGGTCTGGTTCTATCAGGACAAACCCATGTGGCTTCTCCTCCGGCTCCTCCAGAGTCCAAGACTCAGGATCTGTCAGCATGCCACCATCTTGTCTTGTCGATAGACAGACTCCAAGAGACTGAATCAAGTCTCTCCTCCAATTGGGAAATACCACTGGATTTTCCCAAAATTCTCAGGAGAAATCTATGCCCACACAGAGGTCTCATTGGCTACCTCCAGATTGACAGGCTAGACTCCACCCCTACACTCCTAGTCACATTGGCACCAGAGTACATGAGTGCCATACAAGTTTAGGGTTCTCTGTAAGTGGTGAAGACTGGGATGCTGCTCTTTAAAGGGGCAGCTATTCTTCTGCCAAGCTTAGAAGCCCCACTTGTACTACTAACATAGAATCAGTAACATTAGAAATAGAGGACATAGTGGCTTGGCCAGGTAGAAGGCGTACATAAGATATATCTTATACATTCCCACAGGTCCCAGGGTGAGGGGATGCTGGCTGGGAAGGGCAACTCCATGAGCCCAATAGGTGACTCCCTCAGGTAGAAAGCATCGAGGAAATGGAGCCCCAAAGTTGCTGATACCTCACGGAACTCCAATACAGAGGGGATACTCAAGGAGCAATTATCGCGAGAACAGATCACACCTACACATGCACACAAACTTATAATCTCCAAGCCCTGCCTGTGGGCATAAGTCTGACTTCTGCCAAGAGGTTAGAGATTGATGGGAGACAAATGACCAGATCTAAATAAATATGAGACTGCCTTAGTGACTAAAAGTCTTTGAAAGGTTCTGGAACCATTACTGTCCATTGCCATCTAGTTAATCTACTTCATAACTGGTCTCTGTCACCCAACTGAGTCATTATTAGGAGCACCTGCCACCCCGTAGCAAAGGGAGAATCATTACTTCATATTGATAGAAGTTGGTGGGATATGAAAGAATTTCATCTTATCTCATGAAACTTAAGACTGCATTGAGGGGATCGCAATAGATAAGTAGAAATAAAATGTATGAGTTGATGAATGTAAAACTGATTATCTGATCTGTAAACTTTCACCTAATCCACAATAAAAAAAAAGCTTAAGGGGGAGGCACAGAAACAGATTTCATTCATAACCTGGTAACTGCCTATATATCTTCCATAATTCATAAGAATGCAAAGCAAACTAAAAACAAAATTGAAATGCTCGCTGAACCAGTCAAAATTTTGAGGTCTATAGAATATTATTAGTTTTGTCAGTGTTTCATATTTTGCTAAATTTGAAGTTTCACTTTTTGAAATTGATTGACACATTGCCAGAGGTTAAAGAACTTCTCTTAAACGTCAGTAAGAAGCTTATTTATGGCTAGATATTAACATGTGAGTAATGCTTATTACTCATAAATCAATCCCATCAACATTTTCTTTCTCAGAAAATTGTATGAGGGAGACAGTCCAATTGATGATGTAGTTGGACACCTCATAGCATCCGTCTTACAACAAAGACCCAAGAAAACATGTGAATCATGAATAATGAAATAATGAATCATGAATCATGAATAATGAAAACTTTGGCATCTCAATCATCAAAGGTAAGAGTGAAGAATCAGACCAACTGCCAAGTGTCAGGAGAGACTATATAAAAACTGTGGACCTGGAGAATTGTGGATCCCCTGCACCCTGCAAGATGAACCAACACCTCATATCCCTATGGAGGCAACCAGACAGGAGTCTATTCCACCCTGGAAAAGTTAAGTGCACTCCCTCCACCCACTGCACCCTCCATAAGAGAAGTCCATGAACGTGAAGGACTGCCCCATATCCTCTTCCACCTCTGCACTATATGCATGTGATTGTGACTCAGCAGCACCCACCACCACTCCACCCCTGAGCTAAGGGCCCATTGATGCACTGGACGCCCACAGATCAGCAGAAGCTTCTGCTAGCACCAGGAGTCCAAGACCTTGATGGATGTGCCCACTCCTATGTCAGGAATCCACAGATGAATGGTGCCTCCTATTTCCTCCAACCACTTGTGTTTAAGGATTAGGGGCATGCCCTCCCTCATGTCATGCGTTAGAAATGAAGTTAAGCCCTGCTAGTGGGTACCCATGAAATAACAATATTCTCCCTGTTTCACCTGCCTATAGTCAGAGACTTGTGCCCATTTTGACCACCTCCATGGAAGCGTGCCTGCTCAGTGATGGTCCTTGAGAATTTCTACACCATCTACCTGGTGACTTAAGACATGTGCACCCTCACCTGAACCACCTAGCAACCGACAGTGTACACACCCAATTTTCCACCTAGAAACCTCTGTGAATTCTCCCTGCTCCTAAACCAGCTGGACAGACATATTACCTCACCAGCGATGCCACCTACATCCTCAGCCACCTTACAAAGGCCAGCACACAGAGACTCTCACTCATACACCCAGCTGCTACCCACCCTCCTGAAGACACATGATGAGAGCTCCATTGTGGCCAGAGTGCCAACCAGAGTAGCGTGCATGACTCCTACTGGGATACATCAAAAGAAAACATCGGCACACAGCGAATAAACATCCAGTAAATAAATAATACCTTAAGGCCTCAGAGACAACAGACATTATCAAATCACACAGAGAAGCAAGACATGATGGTTCTGCCAAGTGACCAAAATCAAAAAATAAGAAACCCTTCCAGAGAGAGAAATGGTAATGGAACCATCTGATAAGAAATTCAAAAGACCAAAAAATAGGGTTCTCAAGAGATCAAGAAAGAGACCAAAGAAAATGAAATGCAATCGAAGAATTCAGGAAAACTGTACAAGAACAAAAAGAAAATGAATAGTCAATAAGAAATCGTACAAAAACATCTAGAAATCTAAAAGATCAGCAATACATTTTCAGAGACAGACAGCTCAATAAGACCTGAGTAGAAATTAGTCAGTGAAACAGAATCTGTAAAATAGAGGAGAAATCGCTTGACACCAATCAGTTTGAGGGAGAAAGTAGAAGAAAACTTAAGAACTATGTGGGATGCTGTCGTAGTTAAGACAGACGTCCTCATACTATGGTCCACGGGCCACACGCAGCACCGCCATGTGGACATTTATCCAGCCGCCATGTGTGTTTTTGTCGCCACTGCTGTCCTGCTTAGAAGCCAACTCATCCTGGGCCCGCAGTGAATTTGTTCATAGTTGTTTGTTTTTTTTTTAACTATAGTTCAGTTCTCCAATGGTCTGAAAGACAGTGAACTGGCCCCCAGTTTAAAAAGTTTGAGGACCCCAATATTGTGTCAACTTGACCAGGATTTTCAATAGTGTGGTAGTTAGGACCTAGTAATCCCCCAGGATAATGTTTCTTTGAGAGCATGGCCTACTTCCAATATCAGAGGATTCTGTGGAAAACTTTGCTTGATTATTGCTAGGTCTGTATTCTTCCTCTAGCTCATCAATCTCTGGTTCTTTAAATTTGATCCAGAGGTCTGCTGTATGATCTGCTCTGAGATCAGCAGCCTGCCATCTTTCACTCTGAACCTAGATTCATTTTCCTACCTTTTCTAAATACACACAAGCACATGCGTGCATATGCGCACGGTTACTATGAGTCAGCATTGGTGGTGAATTATATATATATATATATATATATATATATATATATATATATATATATATATATATACTTCACTGGTTTTGTCTCTCAAGAGAACTCAAGACATTTTGTTCCAAGAGTGGGGTAGAAGTCTGTGGATAGACTTCTCTCTCACTCTCACTTAAAATTTAATCATTCTAATATTTCCAGTTTTTTTTAATGATTTTAATTGGAGCTCTTACAGTACTTTTCACAAACCACACATCCATCCATTGTGTTCAAGCATATTTGTCCTTATGTTGCAATCATCATATTCAAGACATTTTCTTTCTACTTGAACTCATGGTATCAGCTCATTTTCTCCCTTCCCCCACTCTTGATAATTTTTTCTCAGGTCTTACTGATCACTGTCTCCCTTCACCTACTTTTCTGTTGTCTGTTCCTGTGGGAGAGGATCATAAGTAATGATCATGATTGATTTCTCCTTTCTCCCCCCACCTCACCTGTATCACTGCTCTCATTATTGGTCCTGAGGGTTTTATCTGTCCTGGATTCCCTGTGTTTCCAACTCTTATCTGTACCACTGTACGTACTCTGGTCTAGCCGGATTTGTAAGGTAGAATTGGGGACTTGATAGTGGAGAGAGGAGGCCCTAAAGAACTGGGAGAGGGTTGAGCCCCGATGGCGTAGTGGTTGTGCGCAGGACTGCGGCCCACTGGGATGGAGGTTCAATTCCAGCAGTGGGGCTGGGCCTCCTACTCCCACCACCGGAGAGCAGTGATGCCCCCCCAAAAAAATTACCGAAAAAAAAAGAACTAGGGGAAAGTTGTCTGCTTTCTTGGTGCTAAAGTGCACCCTGACAGGCTCAGATAGACCTCTCTTATTGGGCCAAAAAAAAAGTGGAAGAGTTTGTGTCTCATGTTGAATGCTCACCAAAAGGTTATCTTGACTGAGGATGATTTTAGCAATCAAGTAGATAAGATCCCACACTTTGTGGAAAATAATCACTCTCTTTGCTCAGATACTCCCGCTATTGCCAATGACTCACGAACAAAGTGGCCATGTTGGCAAGAATGGAGGTGATGTGTGGGCTCAACAACAGAGAGTCAACTCATCAAAGCTGACTTAGTAGCTACTGTCACTGTTGAATGCCCATTCTGCCAGCAGCAGAGACCAACACCAAGTCCTGTAGGAAATCAACCCTATTGGCAGGTTGATTACATGGGAGTTTAAAAATCCTCAACCTTGGTTGTGCGCGGGACTGCGGCCCACTGGGACGGAGGTTCAATTCCGGCTCCCAGGAGCAAAGGCTGGGCCTCCTACTCCCACCACCTGAGGGCAGTGATGCCAAAAAAAAAAATCCTCAACCTTATAAAGGGCACGTGTGTAAAAACAGAAGCCAATGTTATTCTCAATGGAGAGAGACTGAGCGCATTCCTCTTGAGAATGAGAACTGGACGAGGATGCCCTTTACCTTCTCACTCTTCAATGTTGTACTGAAAGTCCTAGCTAGAGAAATAAGGCAAGAAACTGAGATAAAGGGCATTCAAGTGAGTAAGAAAGAAGTAAAATCTTCCTTAGTTGCAGATAATATCTTGTCCATAGAACACCCCCCACCACACCCCCCAAAATCCCACAAGAAATCTTCCAGGCAGCTCACCCAGCGCTCCATGGATTGGTCTTGCTTCAGTAGTATTTGGACAGAACAGACCTCCCCCAAACTCCAGCCACTCTCCAATTTCTTTTCCAAGTGTAACACCTGGGACCATCTTCATGGCCATGCCCTCTGACTGGGAGCAATTAACACTGTTTTATTTCCAAACCTTTGATTAATCATGAGCTCTTCCATTGTCAGAGTTAATCTGCCGAAATTGAGACTGGGGTCAGTCATCTGGTCAGTTTGCCTTGGCGGGCCTCTTACACCGACCTCTCCGGACGTCTTATGGACTGCTGTGATGTGACCCTGGAAGGCATGGGACACTTGTGCAAGCTGGCAAAGGAGAAGTGCAAGGGGGCCGTGTCTCTGACGGAGGCGGGGCTACGCCCTCTCCCAGGATGTGCAGAGTTCTCCCAAGATGAGTGGAAGAAAACCTTGTGCACTGTGGCAGCTGCCCTGGCCAGGGAGAAAAGCCTCAACCAGGCCCTCTCTGACCTGCAAGCCATGGGGGTCTACTCACACAGAACCCCAGCTCTGTGACTTTATGGACAACTATTTCTTGAACTCCTCCAGAAGATGGGAAACCCCCCCTGAAAAACCTCCACAGGCTGGCCAGCCAGCCCCTAGGCTGGAGTATCTCTTTGAAAAACCCACTCTCAAACACAAGTAGGAGCCTGTGGCACCAAGCCACCTGCAAGGGACCATCTGCCTCCAACCTCCAGCACCTCCAGCCACATCACCATCATCCTAGAGCTCCTTTCCAAATCCGTGGACCAAATGGGAACAATAAAGCTTCATTTTGAGAAGGAGAAGGAAGGAAGGAAGGAAGGAAGGAAGGAAGGAAGGAAGGAATCTACTGGAACTTAGAGTCATCCAAGTAGCAAGATACAGGATCAACATACAGAACTTATTCGGACAAAATACATTCAAGACTTGTTTCAGTGAATTCTCATACTTTTTCATCAGTATTTGTGAGATAACTGTCTAAAGGACAGCCTGTTAAGTGCCATCGACTCATAGTGATTTCAAATTTTACAGGTGAATTGAATGAATAAGATCACCTAAGATTGTATCTACTTGCACATAACCTGACTACAGTGACTTACTCAAACAAGGCTTGGCTAGAAAGTAGAAGGCAAGAATAAATGAGATACTTTGGAAGAAAAATTTTGATCATTCAAAACCCCTATCCTAACAACTGCTCCTCATTCGCAGGAAGTTTTGTAGAGGGAATGCCATGTCCTAAGTCCTATGCTACAAGCAATAAGCACCTTCCAAATTAGTAGCTTAAAATTGCACAAGACAGTGCATTAGAGACAAAGGGAAATATTAGGATAGGATTGCTACCAAAGCTTTGGATTTGGAAAGGACTTCGGCATTTCTCAAAGAATGAAGAAAATCTGACCAATTTGCTAGCTCAGCAGGAAAGAGAATATGACTTATATGGTGCTTGACTGATTTTCTGAGCTCTTTCTTAGCAATGAGAAACCGCCACATGGCTCAAACAAAGCCTAACTTGTAACAGATGCCAAAACTATATTGGGAACCTTGATAGAACTGCCTGATTTTGTCATACAGTTTCCAGCACCTACGTTTTTCAAGCCTTAGCTGGAAATACTACAAACACAGCATTTCTCCTGGTGTTTTGAAGTTTGCCTACTAAAATCACAAAGTGATCTGGAGCTTAAAAAAGAGAAAAAGAAATAGAAAACCTGAATTTGAATCTGATCCTGTAAAATAAATTAGTATGTAATAAGATAGTATATTTGGTATCTGCTCATAATACTTGGCATGATTACAATAAAATTCCATTAATGTGTAGGATCTGTAAGAGAGATACGGAATGATCAGCATTTCGAGTTACCTGTTGTTTTTTTAAAAAATTAATTTAGAACAATGGGGTATTTAATTGGTCAAAAAAATCCCCAACAGAAATTACAAAGTAGCTCAATATTTTAGAATAGAAAGTCTTCTCTTTTACCTGGTGATTTCCAACTGTCAAACTCGTAAATCTCAGCTACTATAGTGCCAGGGATCCTTTAAATTACTGTGGCTTTTTAGACATATTTCATTACATGGAAAGGATGGTGGTGCATTTCTAGAATTGTCACTTTCTATCTAGGAGATCTGGGTTAGATTCCAGCAATGCACCTTGTGCATAATCACCACCCATCTGTCATTGGAGACTTGCGGAGTTTCCAGATGAAGGTAGACTAGGAAAAAAGGGTCAGCAGTCTATTTCCTTGAATCAGCTAATGAAAATCTTATGGATCAAAGCTGTCTCATCCACAGCTGATCATCAGGATAGGGACAGGACAAGGTAACTCTGTACCATTGTTCATGGGGTTAACAGGGGTGAGACTGAATTGATGAAAACTAATGGTAAAAATAAATATTTTGACACAATACAATGGGAAGCACACTAGCCATGAGGTAGGAAGTCAGAATTCAAATTCCAGGTCTGTCACTACATATTTCATGTGTTTGAACTGATCAACCTCACAGAGTCTCAGTTTTTTCATCTACAATATGAAGGAATTGAATCGAAATATTCTCAATGGCTTCATAGAGTTCTAGCATATTATGGTTCAGTTTCTTTTCTCCATCCCTTTTTTGAAAACGATGAGGCCTTCTACTTCTGTAAACAGTTCCATCTTGGAAATCCACATGTGACAGTTCTACACCAATCCATACAGGTTTGCTATGAGTTGCCATCGACTTGAGGGCAGTTTTAGGTTTGGTTTACAAGTGTCACACCTTGTGGCAGTTACATAATCTGTGGTCAGCTTGAGGAAGGGGTGGAGTCTGGCCTGTCAACCAGATCGCAGCTTGATGACCTCATTTGGAGGCACTAAGGAGATAATTAACTCACTGGTGGCCAGGCACACACTTTCTCTTTTGTCTCCCACGAGATGTTCCTGTTTTCAAGCTATGTGCAATTACACTGATGGAGCCTTAGACATGGAAGAGTCATGTAGAGACCCCTCCCAATGCTGAAATGTTTCCATTGCCATTGCATCCACAAGACTTCCCACCCACTGGCCCGTGATCTTCCTGCATTCGGCATCATTACATGTGTTGTGTGAGTTTGAAGAGGAATTTATAGAGTGGTATCAGACATAAGGATTAATATTAGACTTATGGACTTGATCTGAACTGGGCTAGGATGTTTTCTCAATTTACAGTTGCTCTTTGATATAAACCTCTTTCTTATACATACACATATGAATGTCTATGAATTTGTGTCTCTAGTCCACCCGGACTAAGACACATCTCCGCCTTCTTTTCCAGTTTCCTAGAAAACTCCTGTTTCTCCTACTGTCCTCAAAAATGGCATCTGTCCCACATTCCCCAAACATCTTCCCCAAGAAAGGCAGTCACAATTTGCTCTCATGTGTGATGTCTTTGATGTCAAGCTACTTATGAATTCCTCTTCCTGAATAATGATTTCTCCACCTAAAAGAATAAGCTAATAGGATTTGAGCTACTGTGGCCAGGTCAAAAGAAGAGAAGATCAAGTTTAAGTGTGTAGTTCATGCACCCAAGAGTTTGTTCTTTGAAAATTAAAGCTTGCGTGCTTTCAATTTCTCATATAAAGATAATCCTGGTGGGTTTAGAGTGGAAAAGGGTGATCTCTCCTTGTCTTAGAGAAAATCAAAGGGAAATCCTTTTACCAAAATGTATGAACAGAAGTTTCCCCAACCATTTAAAATTCTCACTTCCATTTTTTGTTCATGATATAAAATATGTTGCACATATGGAATAATTACATATCATATACAATATTATATAACATGACTCATACATCTTCATGTATACAGCAAAAATTAAGCACATCACATGCTGTTGGCTGCCATTGAGTGAGTTCTAACTCATGGCAACTTCATGTACAATAAATCAAACTGTTGCCTAGTCCTGTGTCATCCTCATGAACATTGGTCTGCTTAAGTCCACTGCTGCAGCCACTGTATATTTTGAATGCCTTTCAAGATAAGGGGTTTGTCTTCTAGCACAGTATCATCTGATACTCTGGTATAATCCATAATGTTGTCACTGGATAATTTTCAGAAGTAGACACTAGACCTTTCTTATTAGTCAGTCTTAGTCTGGAAGCTTTGCTGAAACTTGTCCAATGTAGGTGACCCTGCTGGCATTTGAAATACTGGTGGTCTAGAAAAGGATGTGGAATAAAGGATATCATTACTGATGTCAAATGGACCTTAGCTCAAAGTAGGGAACAGCAGAAAGATGCTTACTTGTGGCTTATTGATTATGCAAAGGCATTTAATTGACAGGATCAAAGCCAATTTTAGATAACATTGAGAAGGAAGAATTTGAGAATATTTCATTGTTCGGAAACAGAGCCTGTGCATGAATCAAGGAGCAGTTGTACAAATAGCACAAAGGAAAACTGCATGGTTTAAAATTGGGAAAGGTGTGCATCAAGGTTGTACCCCCTCATCAAACATATTCAACCTACATGCTGAGTAAAGAATCTGAGAACTGGATGATATGAAAAAGAATGTGACATCAAGATTGGAGGAAAATTTAGTAGCTAGTGATATGCAGATGACATCACTTTTCTTGCTGAAAGTCAGGGGAAATTGGAGCACTTGCTGATGAAGATCAAGGAATGCAGCCTTCAGTATGGATGACAAGTCAGTGTAGCAAAACAGAAACCCTCATAACTAGACCAATGGGTAACTTTGTCAAAAATTGAGAAAGGAATGAAGTTGCCAAGGATTTCATCTTGCTTGGATCCACAATCAGTGCTCACGGAAGCAGCGGTCAAGAGCTCAAATGACACGTTGCATTGGGTCAATCAGCTGCACGAGACCTCTTTAAAATATTGAAAGCAGATTGAGAACCATGGTGTGCCCGACTCAAGCACATATTTTCAGTCACCTCATATATGTCTAAAGTTCTACATTAAGTAAGAAAGACAGAAAAAGAACCCACACATTTAAATTGTGATGCTGGTGAAAAATATTGAAAGTACTGTCTACTGCCAAAAGAGGAAACCTTGGATGAAATACAGCTAGAATGTTCCTTAGAAGTTCAGCTGGCTAGACTTTGTCTTGTACTTTGGCCCAGTCTCTAGAAGAAGATAGCTTGCTTAGTAAAGTAGAAGGGGAGTGAAAAAGAGGAAGACTTGACAAGACGATTTGACACAATGACTAAAACAATGAATTCAAATATCACAGCACTTGTGAGAGTGGCCTGGGACTGGGCAGTGTTTGATTCGATTGTACATAGGCTCACTGTGAATTGGAACTGACTGGACAGTTCCCAACAACAATAATGACTGCTTTAATAGCAATAATAATATGCCACCCACCACACACACAACAGGTGATGGAAACAGCATAAGTGGTTTTTATTTTGCCAATTGGGATCTAATCTAACCAAAATTTTGTGTGCTAGTTGAATTCTCTCTTTTGGCTTTCTCCTTCATACTGTGGGCTGTGAAGGGAATTGGCTGTACAGTGGACACACTGAGACATTAATGGTAACATCTTCATAATTGCATCAATTGTCCCTCCTTGCAATTCTTGAAGGTCAGTGTGCATAAGAAAACCAACCTGTTATCAATGACTTGATCCTGACTCATAGTGATCCCCAATAAAGTATAGAACTTCTTGATAGGTTATCCGATGCTATAAATCTTTATGGAAGCAGACAGCCTCATCTCTCTCCCATAGAGCAGGTGATGAGTTTGAACTGACAATCTTTTGATTAACAACCCAAGGCCTTATTCACTAAGTCACCTGGACTCTTCATATTTATCTATAACCTGATATTTCATAATGCCAATCCTGCAGCTGACCCAGGCACAATAACAATATGCATGCATGGCACGCATATATTTTCTTACCCAGAAAGCATCTCTTTCCAAATATCAAGTTACCTTGAATGTCATTATCCTGGAACAACAGGGTTTCAGCTTTTCAGAAATGAAATTGCTTATGGAGCACTGAATGCGGTTAAGGGTGATGAAAACACTTAGAAATGGATAGAGGGTGATAATTGCACAATTCTATGTGTTAAAAATGTTGATATGACAATCATTTTGTGATATAGATGGGTTATATACCTATATGTTATATGCCATCAAATCAATAGCAACTTATAGTGACCCTATACCTACTCTCTACAGTAAGAACAAATATACATTTTATAGTTAAAGCAGCAATGATTTCATTACTATGAAACCAGAACTGGATAGTGCCTGGCTACCATTATTGAACATTCTGGTGAAGGATTCTATAGATGAATCTTGATCAAAAGGAGAGAAATGTGAACAGAAACTCAAATTCTCATATAATCCAAATTTTCTGCAGGCAAAAGGCTGGATAAATACCTGAAATGAGTGCCCTGAGATAATCTTTAAACCTTAAACCAAAAATATTCTCTCAAGTCAACTGGAAAGGTTAGAGAGAAAATAGAGAGTTTATGTTAATGGAGGAGGAACAACAAAGAAAGGGGAGAATGGTTACACAATTCAAATGTGATCAATGTCACCAAAGCATACATGGATCAAATATTGAATTGGCGTATGATTTGCCAATTCAACAGAAACAACCACAGCAAAAGAAACTAAAATCATTTTAAAACAGACTTTAGATAGAGGTTTGATCAATGTCAATATTTGTCTCTGTCATATTTGTGCTTCTCCTACAGATAAAATGATTGCCATTTTCCATTGAACACCCCAACGTGAGCAAGGTCTCAGATAGTTAGCCTAAAGTTGGAGTTTTCCTCATTCACTAGAACATTCTCTTTCACATATCAATCAGCCCACATGCCATTGTGCCACAGCAGAATTACTGAGTCTGAGAAAATGCAATTCAAGGAAATTCTGGGTCGACGCCCTGGTGCTCCCCCTCCCAACCCCCACCCTAGTGTCTAGACATTGCCGAAGCCTTCACAGTTACCACCCTCCCCTCCCCATTTCATTAATAATCGTACAAGTCAAACAATAGCTAATCTGGCAATTATGTGCAAGCTAAAACATTGGCACATGTTACTCTGGGGTGCCTGCCAAATTTCACTGAAGTTTGGATCCATGAAGGTGATGAAAGATTTGGCAAACGTTTGTCCTGCCTTTCTTCCTGCCTTCTGGGCCGACTCCTAGATGGGACCAGGGACATCAACAACGGCATGGAAGCAGCTTCCTTGGGTCTCACTGTTGTCATAGTTCACTGAAACTCAGAGTCTGGGGTGGGAAGAAGGCAAAGGAGAGGGAGGTAGAGTACCTCCCCACCCTGAGCTCATTGTGTCAGGGAGAAGGAATGAGCACCACACCCCAGGCCATCCAATTTCTGGGGTCATTTAATCTGTGTTCTGTACACCTGTGTTCTGGTGGCCATTACAGCTGCCCAGGCAGAGCCAACGTTCTTGCTACACCACCACCCCCCACTCCTCCGAGCTTCAGCTCCTTCCATTTAAGCACCCAACATTAGCGCACACAATTTTTGAGGAATGAAGTCAAGCAAAAGCAAGGCTCGGTCTGCAGGATGCTCATCCAAAATCAACACCAGGGTCAAATTCCTCTTCCCCACTTCTCCAACTGGTTCTCAGTCTTCCAATGGCCCAAGGAATCCAGCTCCCACATGAGGCATTCTCCAGCTGCGGGAGAGCAAGCTGGATGGATGAGCTCTCCAGTAAACTTCCCCAAGCACTTGGAGAACTCAAATTCAGTTCACACAAAATAGCAATTCTGTACACCCTTCCTCCTCCTCCTCCTCCTCCTCCTTCTGGGTTTCCTCACTTCTACTACACCTTGGGAGTCCATAGGTGGCACAAATGGGTACACGTTAAAGAAAAAGTCGAAGGTGCAAATCCTCCCAGAAGCACTTTGAAAGACAGACCTGGAGATTTGCTTCTGAAAGGCCACAACTCTGAAAACCCTGTGAGTTGTTCTCCTCTGCACACATGACATTGCCATGTGTTGGAATCAACTGCAACTAAACAACTAGCAATACCACTAGGACTCCCAGTAGCTGTCACTGAGATGAGAACATAAACACTCACGGGAAGCAAAGACCCAACATTTTAAAAGAAGAAATAGAAAGGAAGTCCATTGAAGAATCATGTTAGGTGTTCTAGTCTAGTCCAATGAGCCCTGGGGGCACCGCGCTGAAGTGCTCAGTTGCTAACTGAAAGGTCAGCAAATCAATTCAGTACATATAGAAGAGGAGAAAGTCGACTATCATAAAAATTGACAAGCTTGTAGCTCAACCCTGTCCTACAGGGTATGGGTTAGAATTGACTTGGCAGAAATGGGTAGTCGAGTTCTCATGAAAAGTCAGTCGGAAGACCATCTTTAAAGACAATTCAGACCTGAAAATGTTTCCATTCCTTCCCTGTACACCAAACTGAGGAATTGGGTCTGGATTGGTTTTAAATAGGGTTTTTTTTTTCTAAATTGGTTTTAAATAGGTGGACTGATAGAAGTCCCTAGGTGGCACAAACAGTTAATATGCTGCAGCTAACCTAAAGGTTGGTGGTCCGAATGTATTCAGCAGTGCCTCAGGATATACAGAGGTGTACTTCTGAAAAATCAGTCACTGAAAGCTCTGTAGAGCACAGTTCATCTTTAAAATGCATGAAGTTTTCATAAATTGGAATCGACTCAATAGTAACTGATTTTTTACTGGTTACAACTGGACAATATTGGAATGTTAGGATATAAAATGGATTGTAGAAGGCTGATCTGGAGGCTATTGCAGAAGCCAGGGAAAAGGTGATGGTAGCTAGATTGAAGGAGGTACCAGTGTTAATTTGTCTACTGGAACCATCACAGTGAAATAGTATGAGTGTATTAGACACCTGGGAAGAAGGAAACAAAAGAATGAAATGGTGAATGTGGTTTCTAAGTGGTGGTATAAGACAATGAAGGCAAATCGACTTTGCCATCAGTACAAGGCATAGGAGTTTGAAAAGATGAAAGTGGATTCCAGGCCAATTTTACTTTCTCTCCTAAGTATCTTGTTGTTATTGCTGTTGTTGTTGTTGTTAGGCACCATCAGGTCAGTCCTGACTCATAGTGAAACCTCTGCACAACATAACGAAGTACTTTCTAGTCCTGCACCATCCTGACAACTGTCCCTAGGCCTGTGCCCACTGTTGTCGCGACTGTGTCCATCCATCGCCCTAAGGGCCTTCCTCTTTTTCTCTATCCCTTCACTTTACCAAGCATACTGTCCTTCTCCAGGGACTGTTCTCTCCTGACAATATGCCCAAAGTACCTAACGTGGAATCTTGCCATCCTTTCCTCTAAGGTGCACTCTGGTCTTCCTTCCTGATGGAGTCAAGTTGGGAACCTCCTGAGAGAAAATCCCAAGGTTGGCATAGTGAGAAACCTTGGTTACTAGATGGAAGAGGCAATTCAAGAGCCAAAGAAAGAGAAAGCAACCTGAGTTTGACATGATGTCTGTCCCTTAGATGGTCTTACCTCTCAGTCCCCAAATGGAAACACAGCTTTGAGAAGCAGAAGAGTATGGACAGAAGCCAACAGAGCTGTTTCACTATGAACCATGACAGGATGGGATATCAGCAATACGATTTGAGAAACTTCTGGCATTGTAAATCACAAAGGGGAGACAAACCTACTTCCTCTTCATTTGCCAAAGGCCAAAGCTGTAACACTGCAGGGGTTCTCATGAACCTATAAACCGTCTCTGGCCAAGCTCTAGTGGTGCCCAGCAGAGATTTGAATTTTGAAAGTAGAGGAAAAGCACCTCATAGGACAAGATAGGTGCCTGTGATGGTGCTTGTCCAATTGTGGGGACAGGATACATTCATGAGTCATGAAATTCATTTTGTGATTCATGGTCAGCTCTAATAAATTGTTGCTTTTACTTGCCATCTAGGCAACTCCAACTCCTGGTGTGTTAGTCTGGGTGGACTAGAAAAACAAATTCCTAAACACTCATATGTGTATAAGAAAGAGCTTTATACACAAGAACAATTGAATATTGAGAAAACATACCAGCCCAGTCTAGATCAAGTCTATTAGGCCATATGTCTGATACCAATCTATAAATTCCTCTTCACACTCACATAACACATGCAGTGATGCCAAATGCAGGACAATCATAGGCCAGTGGGTGGAAAGTCTTGTGGATCCAATGGTGTTGTAAGCATCTTAGAACTGGCAGGAGTCGCCAAATGACTCTGGCTGCCATCAGGGTAGCTTCATGTGGTTTCTCATCAGAAAATGTCTCACAGGGATTGAGCATGTGTCCCACCTCAAGTGAGTTCTTTATCTCTTTAGCGCCTCCAAATGAAGTCATCAAGTTAACACCTAATTTACAGGCTAACCTCCACCCCTTCACTCTTAATCCTTTTAAATTAACATCAGATTATGTAACTACCACATAATGGTGTCCCTCAATTACACTAGAATAAAACATTGCTCCATCTTGCACCACTATGGCTGGTATACTTGTGTCCTTTATTGTTTTCCAACCTATTGGAGCAGCGGTTCTCAAGCTGTGAGTCACAACACTTTTGGGGGCTGAATGAACCTTTCACAGGGGTCATCTGACTCATAACAGTAGCAAAATGATAGTTATGAAATAGCAACAAAAATAATTTTATGGCTGGGGGCAGAGGTCACCACAATAGGAGGAACTGTATTAAAGGGTCGCAACATTAGAAAGGTTAAGAACCACTGGATTGGAGTCTCGTTTTCCAGTACTGTTTGTTATTAATAAGATTGTCATAGGCTGTTTTTGGAAGTAGCTTGCCAGAGCTTCATTCCTAGTTTTTCTTAGTCTAAAAGCTCGGTTGAAATCTGTTTGTGAATGTTCTGGCACATAGGTAATATGAGTGGCATAGTTTTCAGCATCATTGCAACACTTAAGTCACCACAGTATGACAAACTGAAAAAAGACAATCGTTTTTTAATAGACTGGAATATGAACAAAAAAAAACAGCTGATGTTCATCACAAAAAGGAAGTTTTATATAAATAGTATGTATCCCACAACTTTCCTGTCAGCTTGTTATACTACGGTGGCATATGTGTTGCTGGGATGCTGAAGGCTATGTCATTGGCATTTCAAATACCAGCAGGGTCAACCAAAGTGAACAGGTTTCAGCAGAGCTTCCAAACTAAGAACAGACCACGAAGAAGGAATTAGCTACTGAAAATCCTATGGAGAGCATGTAAACATTGTCAGTTACTGAAACCTTCATGAATAACGGCAGAATGTTGTCAGAGATGGTAGCAGAAAATGAGCCCCTCGGGTCAGAAGAAACTCAAAATATGGCTGAAGAAGAGCTGCTGTCTCAAAATAGTCTCGGCCATAATGACCCGGATGGAGTAAAGCCAACAGGAGGAATGCCTGGAGGACCTGCATTTGCTGAAGAGAAGAAATGATAAAACACAAAGAATGTCTTATAAGAAATAATAAGCTGCAAAGACCAATTCATAACTGGAACTTGAAGTGTACAAAGTATGAGTCTAGGAAAATCGGAAGCCATCACAAGTGAAATGGAACGTATACTGGTCGATAGTCCAGGCATTAGGGAGGTCAAATAGACTGGTGTTGACTAAATGTGGCAGACACCGATCTGTGTCAGTTTCAGCACTGGGAGTGTAGGGATGGAGTGTAGCCGGTCAATCTGGAGATAGCCAATGAGGCCTCTGTGTCGCACGGCTTTCTCCTGAGAAGCCTCGCTATTTTTCCCAATTGGAGGAGAGAGACTTGACTCAGTCTCTTGGAGACAGGCTACTGACAAGACGACACAACAGCATGCTCTAGACCCTGAGTTCTGGAGACTGGAGGAGCCACAGGAGGAGTCACATGGGTTTACCTTAATGGGACCAGACCTCTGAAGTTGGAGAATCCCTGTGTAGACTCTTGCCAGTGCTGAGATGCTTGGTAAGTCACAGTGAGAGCCCTGCCAACACTGAGATGGTTCTATCAACAATGGATACTGCTGACTGACCCTGAGCCCTGGATACAGGAGCTATGGGGAGACTCCAGCCAGCGTCGGGATGCTTCTACTGCCCCTGGATACACAAGACTCTGCACCCACTGGCCTGTGATTGTCCTGGTGTCATTGCATTTCTTCATGAGTCGCAAAGAGATGTTACAGACTGGGATCAGACATATGTACTAATATTGGACTTATGACCTTGGACTGGACTGGGTTAGGATGCTTTCTCAATGCTCCATTCCTCTTGTATATAAACCTCTCCCTTATATCCATATGAGTGTTTATGAATTTGTTTCTCTGGTCTACCCAGACTAACACACACACACACACACACACACACACAAAAAAAGAAAGGCGTATGGTTTACTGTGCTAGGAAGGATACAATCAAGAAGAATGGCATTGTATTCATCATCAAAAAGAAGAATTCAAGATTTGTCATAGTGTTATGGCTGTGATAGAATAAAATCTACAAGAAAATTCAACCAATACAACTACTATTCAGATATATATATATATATATATATATATATATATATATCAACCACTAAAACTATTGATGAAGTTGAAGAATTTTACCAATGTCCAGTAGGAAATTGATCAAATATCCAATCAAGATAAAATGATAATTATTGAAGATTAGAATATAAAATTTAGAAACAGAGGAAAGGAATGGTAGTTGTAAAAAATAGAAATGAAATTGGAAATAGCATGATAGAATTTTGCAAGAGTTCTTCATCACAGATACCTTTTTTTCATGAGGACATCTCCTGATAGAATACACAGAAATCAAATTGACTACATTTGTGGAAAGAGATAGAGACAGTGTTCAAAATGAGTAGCTGAAGCCAGGTCGGGGCTGACTATGGAATCGACCATCATCAATTGCTCAGATGTAAGTTCAGGTGGACAGTACTTAACAATAGATATGCATACATTTGTAAGTGTGTGCGCATATGCGCAAGAGCTCTGGTTGTGCAGTTGTTAAACTGAAAGGTGAATGGTTCAAACCCAGCAGTCACTGCTCTGAAGAAAGATATAGAAGTCTTCTCCCATAATTATTACAGTCTTGTAAATCCTATGGGGCAACTTTACTCTGTCCATTAGACTCTGAGTTTGAATTTACTTGGCAGCAATAGGTTTGGCTTTTTATTTTTTTGAGTTGTGGGAGTTGAATGTAAGTACTAATTCATCTTTGTCTACATGGCAAAGAATTAGTTTTTGCCACTAGGAGCACAGGAAGGAAGAACCGTAGCTACTCGAGTATAAGCTGACCCAAATATCAGCCAAGGCACCTAATTGTACCACAAAAACTGCATTAAAAATGGGCGGAAAAACTTGGCTTATACACGAGTATACAGAAGATAGTTTTAGACATGAAAAGTTTGAAGAGAACAAGATACCCAGGAAGAGAATGTGGAAATTAAGAACACTCATACTTGGAACTCACTCTAAATCTAGTGAACCAAAATTACCAGAAAGATGAGTCTGAACATACTTACAGTATTGCAGGTGAAATACAGGCAGGGTGGATCTTGTTATTCCTAAGGAAAAAATATCCTGGTGGTGGAGTGGAGATTGGGCTACAAAGTTATAACTGAAAATCATCAGCATAGCTACTGATGTTGAAGCAAAAGAAATGAATGCGCTTCCCTCTGGAGAATGAAGAGTACAAAAGGAGGACCAAGGAGAAATCCCTAAGATAAAAAAAGAAACCCAACTAGAGCTGAAGAAGGCAAAATTAGGGAACCGAGGAGGCACACCAGTAAGTGTGCTTTTGAAATGCAAGGAACAAAATATCACAGCCCACATCAGCTTAACCATTAAGGAAGCTGATTGTGTCCCATGATCAGAAGTCCCTAACTATTATGGACTCCAAGTACAGTTAAAATATCAGGGTTCCAGCATCACATTTCTGCAACTTGTCCTGAATTGTGTTGGCTGGAAGGGGGAAGGTTGCAATGGTGCTTAATATGCTCATTGCCGAGGATAATGGAACAAGATAATTGACTTGGACTAATATTTGATTCTGAATGAATGTTGGCATGTCAATCACAGTGACAATGATTGAAAGAAAGCAGGAGTTAGGACTAAGTGAGAAGCCAAAGGGAGTACAATGTCTGCTAACAAGGTAAAATGCCACATTGACATCAGGTAGCCCACCTCACATGCTGTAGAATTGTTCTTTTTAATAAAACATACTTTTTGGAGATGGATCACAATTAGCTCTCTTTAGCTGATTCCATTGGACATATCTGTTCCAAAAGACCTCTTTAAGATGATAAAAAACAAAGATACTACTTTGAGGACTAAGGTGCATCTGACACAACTCATGCTACTTTTAATCACCTCATATGCACACAAAATCTGGACCATGAATAAGGAAGACTAGAGAAGAATTATTCATATGAGTCATGGTGTTCATTGTGTATAGCCATACAACTCTGAACCCAGCTCATATCATTTGAATCCTGGTGTTCATGAAGAATTTGGAATATATCACAAACTTCCCGAAGAAAGGACAAATCTCTCCTGGAAGAAGTATATCCAGAAATGTTTCTTAGAAGTTAGGATGCTATGTTAATCTGAGTTGTCTAGAGAAACAAAACCAGTGACACTCATTTTTTTATTTATATATATGTATATATATGTGTGTGTGTATAGATAGATAGATAGAGAGAGAGAGAGAGAGAGAGAGAGAGGAAAGAACATTGGGTCAAGAATTTTATATCAAAAAGACATCCCAGCCCAGTCCAACTCAAGTCTATAGGTCTGAGTCTAGCAAAAAGTTCTCTTCAGACTCACATAACTGGAGGTCAATGAAACACAAAGTGAAGCAGGGAGCTCACAGACTGGTGGGTCCAAAGTCACATGGATCCAAGGTTGATAGAGACGTGGCATGGTGCTAACAGCTCCCAGCAAGCAAATAGGAAGGAGAAGGGTGAGAGAGAGAGAGAGAGAGAGAGAGAGAGAGAGAGAGAGAGAAAGTGAAAGTTCCCAGTGTCTCGCTTATAAAAAAGGTCACACTCCCAAGGAGTATCACCAGGTATCACCAGGCTACCACTTGATTGACAGGTTGGATTCCACACAGATACAAAGAAGTGGACATAATCATCTGTAGCAGTCATGTACTCTGGTGCAAATTTGATTAAGAGTGTAGGGGTGGAATCTAGCCTGTCAATCTGGAGATAGGAAATCAGACCTCTGTGTGGGCATGGCTTTCTCCTGAGAATTCTGGGGAATCTCAGGATATTTCCATCATGGAGATGAGAGACTATCGACCTATTCTCTTGGAGGCACCCTACTGACAAGACACAAGGTGGGCTCCTTGTGAGACTTCCCGGAGGAGAAGCTACTTGGGTTTACCCTAACGGAACCAGACCTCTGAAATTGGAAAAGTCACATGGAGTCTCCTGCCAATGCTGAGATGCTTCTGCCACCACTGGATACACAAGACTCTGTACCCACTGGCCTGTGATTGTCCGGGCGTCGTGGCATGTGCTTCGTGAGTCTGAAGAGGTCTTATAGATTAGTATCGGACATATGGGCTAATATCGGATTTGTGGGCATGGACTGGACTGGGTTGGGATGCTTTCTCAATGTTCCATTCCCCTTGTTTATAAATCTCTCCCTTATATACATATGTGTGTTTATGAATTTGTTTCTCTAGTCTACCTGCACCGACACACATCTCTTGGACTCTGGACATCATAAGGGACCAAACCCTGGGGGAAAACCTCATGCTCCATAAGGTAGACAGCAAAAGAGATGGAACCTCAATGAGAGGAATTTGTGCAATGGCTGCCACACTGAACCTAAACAGAACAGCAACTGTGAAAACAGCACAGGGCCGGGCAGAACTTCATTCTGTGTGCTCACTATGAGCCCAAACTCACTTGCCTCTAGCAACAGACTGGAACCATGATCCATAGCAGTCCCCAGTTCAGGCAGCTCACTAACAAAAGGAAGCCAGACACACAGATTACAGTTGAAGCGGAATGAATGGCTGATGTAGTGGTTGAATGCGGGACTGGGGCCCACAGGGTTGGTGGTTCAAATCCAGCAGGAGCAAGGCTGGTCCTTCTACTCCCATCAGAGGGCAGTGTTGCCAAGAAAAGAAGGGTAGATCGAAAGGAGAGATGAGACCCTTTTGAGCTTCCATTGACAAAAGCACAAAAGCCATCTCCCCACCACTATACCGAGCCAAGCCCCTCCTCCCCCCAATTTAATCAATGAGAGAACACATATGCCAAAGATTCAGATCTAACAGCAAAGGTAACTTGTGACTTACGGCAAATTTAAGGAATATTTCAGTGTCTTATTTGACTTAATGTTGTCAAGGAAACCCCATAGCCTGAGAGCTTTGGCAAAGCAAGCCTTGGCCAGTGGAGAAACCATCTCTCTAAGGCCTCAACTGGCTAGTGTCCATTTTGTAGATCAGTTCCTTGATGCTATTCTCAGAACCAAATTTTCCAACAGATGCTAAGTCAATGAAAACACACCAAGAATTATAAGATAATTTAGTTTCCATCTGCTTTCACCTGCACTCTATTGAGGATACCAACTCATAATGCAGGCGATATAGAACAGCAGCCAATGGCTGCTCCACCTGTGTTTTATGTCTGTGAGACCAATTTGAGCATTGCAGCTGTAAATAACAAGACCCTGGAGTCCCAGGGAATGATCTCACCCTCAGACATACATCCAGATTTAAAGAAGGCCAGTGTGTCATTATGGATCATTGTGTTATTGACATGGCTGAGCTCACTAAAGCTCATGTGGTGCAACTTCATTTCCTAAGGGCTCCTCTGTACATGCTCCCCTCCCTTGCCCCTCTGGGAATTGCACAAACCGTTTTCCAGGAACCAAAATATAAGACCCATGCACTTAGGAAACTTGCTAAGAATTGGAGGAACTACATCATCTCTGCTGGTATAATCTGGTAGTTTCATTTTTCCGTTACGCAGTAGCAAAAAATATATAACAGCAAAATGTACTGGAGATGTGAATTGAAAACTGATAATCTTTCAACAGCTTCTCATGACTGGGGCTCAAGATCAAATTTCTAACACTATGCCCTACAATGTCTGGTGCCTCACTTCCTCCCACTGTGTTGTCCGCCCCCCCCCCCTTTCTTCACTCACTGGCATTCAATGCCCCTTTTCACTTCAGGTCCACTTCCTTCTTTCTAGAATTCTCTCTACCTCATGACCAGTCTTCACCTGGCTTATTCTTAGTAATTCTAAAGAGCTCAACTCAAACATAGTGCCTTGGAAGAAGCCCTCCCTGACTTTTCAGATCAGATTACAATCCTACACTATTTCTTTTCCCATTCTGCTCAAGACTATCCATAGTCTGTTATGATCCACACAGTTGAGAGCCTTTGTGTGATTAATGAAACACATGTAAATATATTTCTGGCATTCTCTCCTTTGAACCAAGATCCACCTGATATCAGCCATGATATCCCTTGTTCTGCATCCTCTTCTGAATCCAGCCTGAAACTCCGGCAGCTAGTTCCCTGTCAATACATTGCTGCAATCCTTATTGGATGATCATTAGCAAAAATTGACTAGCATGCAATATATCAATGATATTGTACTATACATTGAGCATTCTGGTGGTTCATCTTTCTTTGAAATGGGTACAAATGTGGATCTCTTCTAGTCAGTTGGCCAAGTGTCTGTCTTCCACATTTATTGGCATAGGTGAGTAATCACTTCCAGTGCTTCAATAGTTTGTTGAAACTTTCTATTGTATTTCATCAATTTTTCCAGCCGTGTTTTGGGCGGATGCTTTCAGTGGTGCCATTGGTTCTTGCTCATGTTGTCAGAAGAAATCAGTCCCCGGAGACATTATGGTAAAGGAGAAGGGCAGCAAAAAAGAAGAAGACCTCCAATGAATTGGATCGACACAGTGGCTACAACAATGAACTCAAGCATAAGAAAAATCGTGCGGATGATCCAGAACTAGAAGGTGTTTAGTTCTGATGTGCAAAGGATTGCTATGGGTTGGAACTGTCTCAAAGGCACCTAACAACAACAACAACAACTATACCAATTGGTCAGGTGCACCTTAGTCCTCACAGTGACTTCTTTACTCTTTTAACACTTTGTATAGATCGGTGCATCGGATTTGTCCAATGCAATAGGTTGTGTGATTTCTTCATGGGGCTTCCATGAGCACTGATTGTGTTTCCAAGTCAAATGAAATCCTTGGCATCTTCGTTCTTTTCTTTTATATCATGATGCTGTCTTTGGTCCAGTTTTGAGAACTTCTGTCCATTTTACATTGAGTTTTAATCCATGCTGAAGGCTATATTCATTGATCTTCATCAATACGTGCTTTAATTTGCTTTGGCACACAAATTGTAAGCCTTCCTTCAACCTTGAATGAGTATGGTGAAGGCTACAACTCCAAAGGATATCTTTTCTGATTTTAAACACCCTTGTTCTGTTTGAATGACTTGTCTCTTGGTCTGTAGGTGCTCCATGAGCACTATAAAGTGTTCTTGAATTCTCATTCTTTGCTATGTTATCCATAGATTGTTATGATTTGTACATTCAAAAGCCTTTGCATAATCAATAAAACACAAGTAAGCATCTTTTTGGTATTCTCTGCTTTAAGCCAAGATTCCTACGGTGTCAGCAACGATATCCCTAATTTGAGGTCCTCTTCTGAATCTTTCTGAATTTCTGGCAGCTCCACTGATATACTGCTGCATCTATTTTTAAATTAACTTGAGGAGAATTGCACTTTCATGTGATATTGATGATAGTGTTTAATCACTTCCACATTCTGTGTAGTCCATTACCTTTGGATGGGCACAAAGATGGATATCTTCCAGTCAGTTTCTCAGGTAACTGCCAAATATCCTGGCAGGGATAAATATGTGCTTGGTGAAACATTTCAATTGGTGCTTCATAAATTTCTAGAGCCTTGCTTTTCCCTAATGCTCCAGGGAAGCTTGAACTTCTTCCAATGCCATTGGTTTTTTATCCTATATTATCTCTCGAAATGGTTGAAGGTTCACTTTTTCTACCTTTCCCTACTCTTCTGTATTTTTCTTCTAGGGCATTGACCCCAACTGGAATTAAATATTAAATGATGATGAAGTTAGCTATTTAATTGTGTTCTTTCTAGACATTATTTAGTAAATACTATGAGTGTGGCGACCATGATTTTTATTCAGCACTCACCCCAGTGCCTGGAATATACACAAATATATACAAATATATATATATGTATATTTGTATGAGTCAACTGTCATTCTCTCCATTAAAGCTAAGGTGGAGTGATTCTAAGTTCTGATCTGTTGAAGATGAAAATAGCTTCAGAATGTATTTGTATTCCAGTTAGATTGCTGGTATTTCTTCCCTTTTGTTCAAAATGTTTAAGCAACCACTTTATTGAATTTTAATTCATAAACCATATACTCAAATCATTTAAAAGATTCAAGTCAATGATTTTTGCCATATTCAAAATTATGCAACCACCACAGTCAATTTTAGAACACTTTCATTACCCTGAAAACAAACCCCATGGCCATTATCAGTCACTCTCCATTTACCCCCATCCCTTGGCAGCAATTAATCTACTTTCCAGCTCGACAAATTTGCTTATTCTGGACAATCCTTATAGATGTGAGCACACAACTTTATCTCTTTGTGACGGACTTCTACTTAGCCTAATGTTTCAAGATTGCAGCATCTATGAGAGCATCATTACTTTGGATAGCTACAAGATAATCTATTGTATGAATATGCTTCACTTTATTCATTCATTAGCAGATGGAAATTTGAATGGTTTTTATTCGTGGGCTATTATGAATGAAAAAAAAACCCACCATCTAGTCAATTCTGACTCATAGTAACTCCTGTAGGACAGGATAGAATTTCTCCTGTGTGTCTCCAACTGTCACTTTTTATGGGTGACGTTGCAGTTAGCCCAGCTCCTAACCACTGTGCCACCAGGGCTCCCTCTTATGAATGAACATTAGTAAAAAATGTAATGGCTATATATTTTCATTTCTCTTGCATGGAAACCTAGGAGGAGAATTCCGGGGCCATATTTTAACTCTGTTGCGTGTGCACGTGTTCACATTGGAATCACCTCCTTTATGCACTAGACTTCCAAATCTATCGTGTCACTCAGTTTCTTCGTTTCAGAACCCAACTCCAACTACAGACCCACTAATAGCTCAAACTTAAGAAACTGCCAAACTGATTTCCAAAGTGGCTGAGTGTGGTTTTGGATTGCGATTGAGTCTATTTCAACACATGTGATAGACAAAAACTGTCTCCCATAGGGTTTTCTAAGCTGTGATCTTTCTC
The DNA here is from genome assembly GCA_004026705.1 of Nesogale talazaci. NCBI lineage: Eukaryota > Metazoa > Chordata > Mammalia > Afrosoricida > Tenrecidae > Nesogale > Nesogale talazaci. The sequence continues at coordinate 51,453 of PVJH01008067.1, read as the reverse complement.
CTTCGGAGCCTCGGGATGAATTTGAACCATTAACCTTTCAGTTAGCGATCAAGTGCTTAACCATTGTGCCCACAGTGCTCTTTATAACTGTCCTAAATGCAAACCAAACTCCCGACCTTAGGAGTTGATTCCGAATTATAGTAACCCCACAGGGCAGAGTAGAAAATGGTCCTTATGTTTTCTAAGACTCGAAATCGTTATGGAAACAGCTTCCTCTTTCACTTGCAGAGCACTTAATAGGTTGCAACCTTTAGGTTAGCAACCCAACGCTACAGCATCCTCAGAGCTCTTTATAGCTGTCCTTCCTGCTGCCATGGAGATGATTCTGACTCAGCAGCAGCCCCTAAAGGAGGACACTGTAGAACTGCCGCTTTGACATTTTCAAGACTTTACATCTTTATGGGTGCAAAGGGCCTCATCTTTCTCCCAAGGAGCAATCTATTCCCACTACCAGTACTCCTTTCTAGCTGTCCCAGTGGGTGTAAATGGTAGCTCATCATGATGTGACTTATCTTTTCTTGACAATAAGATGTTGAGTGTCTTTCTGTGCCCTGATTGGCTATTTGTCTATGCCTATCTTCTTTGGAAAGACAGCTACTCAAGGCCTTCACTTACTTTATAGTTCAATTTGTTTCTTTGTTATTGACTCATAGGATTCCTGTATATATTCTAGATATATGTCCCTTAACATACATATGACTTGCACATTTCTCTCCTATTTTGTAGATTGCTTTTTAAATTTTCTTGATATACTTTGAAGCATAATGTCTTTAATTTTGATGGAATCCAATTTATCTAATTTTTCTTTTGTTGCTTGTACAATTGGGGTCTTAAGTCTAATGCAAGGTCTTGAAGGTCTAAGCCTATAGTTTCTTCTAGGCATTTTATAGTCATAATTTTATACTTAGGTCTCTAATCCATTTTGGAGTTATTTTTATATATTATTTGAAGGAAAATTCCAACTTTATTATTTTTCATATGAGTATCCAGTATCCCAACACCATTTGCTAGAAAAATTATTCTTTTCCCATTAAATAGTCTTGGCATCATTGTAGAAAATCAATTGACTATAAATGTGAGGATTTATTTCTAGACTCCCTATCTTATTCTGCTTATTATCTGTTTACTCTTTCCTCACTATCCTACTGTCTTAATTACTGTAGCTTTGTGGTAAGTTTTGAAATAGGCAAGTGTGAGTCCTCCAATTTTGCTTTTCATGATCATTTTGGTGTTCTGAGACCCTTGAATTTCTCATTGAATTTTAGAATCAGCTTGTCTATTCCTACAAAGAAGGACTTTTGATATGGATTACATTGAATTTGTAGAGAAATTTTGAGAATATGCCATGTCAGCAGTACTAATTCCTTCAACCCATAATCATGGATGTCTTTCCACTTATTTAGATCTTTTTATTTCTTTCAACATTACTTTGTAGTTTTCCATGTGTTTGTTTTATATTCCTTTGGCTAAATATGTACCAAAGCATTTTATAACTTTTTGTGCAATTGTAAGTGAAATTATTTTCTTAATTTAATTTTTGGACTGTCCATTGCCAATCCACAGAAATAAAATCATGTTGTATATTGATGTAATATTCCACAGCCTACTTTTCAAGAGTTTTTATTTTTTTTATTTTCAAGAGTTTTTAAGGTATTGAAACCTGAACCCTTAAATATTAGTTCTCTTTTATCTAATTAATCACACCTAAGTTGAAATTGAGTTACTAGGTCAATGTGTTGAGAATCTGGAACTTTATTGACTCAATTTTTTTCTTCCCCAAGACCACGTTAGAAATAAGATTAAGAGTAATAATGTACATATTTCTTACCATTTTTCAATAATGTCAGCAATCATTTCTATATATAAAGTTGAGTGACATTGATTTCATTCTTCAGCTTATGCAACCATTTTCACCCTTCTTTTCTGAGTTGTTCATCCCCCATTGGCATAAACTCACTGCTTCCTAAGGTCCCTGTCTAATCTTTTGAGAGGTAGCAAGGTATAACAACTGGCTTTCAAAATTAAAATTTTAACCCCCTAATTTATAGTATAAGTCCATTTTCACAGCATAAATACTTCCACCACAGCCAATTTCAAGCTATCCATGTTACTAAATATGAAGTTGTGAAGAGATGTGAATTAGCACATCCTTATCTAGTATGTCTGCTGTACAGCTACAACAATTGTAAATAAGCATAGATAATAGCAAAGTAATTAGAAAGTAATTAGTTTTGAGTCTTTACTGGCTTTGATTTTAATATCTTTTGTTTCATTGTAAATTCATAGACCATAAATTTCTAATAATTGCTGTGTTTAATAACTAGCTTTCAGATCCTATGAAAAATTGAGGATAAGCCTATCTGAACTAGTTTCAGAACATTACTGAGACCGAACACAAGCCAGAGCCATTCTTTCTATCCTTTCTTCTTTTCTCTCTGTCTTTTGACACATGAGGTCATGCCTCTTCTATATTGAGTATCAATAAATGCTTGCTCATTATTATTGCTATTCCTTTTCGTTTGTGTTGAGGGGGAAGATTCCGTGATCTTACTACATCCTACCCTTGTTACCTCAAGACCTTACTCTTTATCTCTCCCCACCCCCAAACACTTCTTTGGGTTTTATTAGAATTTATGGTGCTATTTAAAGGAGCCCTAGTGGTATTGTTCGGTAAGTGTTGGTCTGCTAATCTCAAGGTTGACAATGGTTCAAAGCCACCAGCCACTTTGGGGTAGAAAGATGAGGCTATTTGCTCCCATAAATATTTACAACCTCTGGAACCCCACCTAGGGCCACTATGATTTAGAATCTTCTCAATGGCCATGGGTTTAGACTTAGGTTTGGTACTATTTAAGACTGAGAAGAAAGTAATGTAGATCATGTAAGGATGGTAATCGCAAGTTTTCCTCTAAGTTCAAACACTAAAGTTGAAGAATTCATAATTAAGCACTTTGGTTAATGACATTTAGCAGATAAATCATTATAAAACTATGTGAAAGATTTCAAATAGGTGAAATTCAAGGATAGCATGGAGGTAATTCACTGTGAAGAACTTCCTAATCGTGAGAATGGCCAGCCTCTTGCATATTTCTTCAAAAGGCAGTGTTAAGGGATCAGGCTTGGTGAGGGGGAAACTCAAGAGAAATCAAAGAGCATAATTGAGCTATTCAATTATACACACACACACTTTTTATGGAGGCGAATCCATTTTGAGAAATAAAGAATGTTTTAAAAGGATTCCCTATTTAGGAAAATCTTCCTGAACCAAATCATAGATTCAATGCAGTTATTCTTATCCCATGCTAGACATTAATGACCCGAGGGAGCTTTTATTAAAAGCACCAATGTCAGGACTCTGCTCCAAAATATTATAATTCAGTTGATTTAGGGTGATGGCACAACATTTGAAACAACTTCCTGTGTGATTCTAATGGCCAATGGGGGGGTCGAGAAATTCTGTGATAATCTGGCATGTAGCATTTTAGTAATTCAGAGATTCTAATAAAGTAAATATATTAACCTTCTAAGATGAATAGTAATGAATAGGAAAATAGGTAAAGCTCCTGGAGATGTTTAAAGAAAATCAAGAAAACTATCATCTTATTGTACCTGAGTCTCCAGATGCTTCATAATTTTTTTAAGATCTATGACATGGCATATGAGGCAAATGTTATTAACTATGATAACACCCTGAAGCAGAAGACTACAATATAATGTATTTGGGGGGTTTCTTTCAGAAAATATGAATCATCCATGGGCAGGATATTAGCATGCCCAGTTACTTGTCAGGCTGGAAAAGACCTATGAGACTTGAACAATGAAATCCTATTGTGGCAGTCATCTATCTAATCTGGTGTCAATTTAAGGATTAAGAATGTAGGGGTGGAGTCTAGCCTGTCAGTCTGGAAATAGCCAATGAGACCTGTGTAGGCATGGTCGTCTCCTAAGAATTCTGGGAAATGTGGTAATTCCTTCTTGGAGGTGGAGACACTATCTCAGTTCACTTCCTTTGAGACTTTCTATTGACAACACTCCCTGGAAAACATTGCAGCTGACAAGACACATAGCAGCATGCTGATAGAACCTCAGCCCTGGAAACTGGAGGAGCCACCAAGAGATCCCTGCTGGTGCTGAGATGCTTCTACCACCACTGGATACAGAAGACTGTGCACCCACTGGCCTGTGATTGTCCTGGTGTCATTGCATGTGCTTTGAGAGTCTGAAGAGAATTTATAGATTGATATTGGCCATATGGGCTAATATTGAACTTATGACCTTGGAATGGACTGGGCTGGGATGTTTTCTCAATGTTCAATTCCTCTTGTATATAGACCTCTTTCTTATTCACATACAAGTGTCTATGGATTTGTTTCTCTAGGCTTCCCAGACTAACACACCTATCTAAGTGTTTTAGTTAAGATAGGGTCAAAATGTATCCTTTCCGGAAAAAATAATCTATTTCTCAGGAACATAAATTAAAATCATAAATAAGATTATAAAGGAAAATGACCAACATATTCAAGGAAGTAATTTTCCTTCAACAGATTGATTACAAGGGAAATAATGGACTTATTATAAACTATAATTAATTGCTCATTGAAATAGGGTCCCTGAAGAGTTTGTCTACTTTACAGCTTAGATTTAATCATTGCATACAAACACACACACACACACACACACGAAAAGGGCCTCAAGAAGTTTGTGGGAAATTGGAATGAACAGATAAGGGAGTTTTACCACAAAATTTTGGAAGTCCTGTCATCTAGCTAAGGTTTTTTTGGTGTTGTCACAAATAACAAATATAATTGAAGCTAAAGCTAAAGGCAAAAGAAAGGGGTGTACTGGGTCAATTAAAGGAAGCAATCAGAAACAGACTTCAGGCATTGCAGGATCAAAAGGCTCGAACAACGAACGCCAGCAGAACTTGGCCTTGTTCTTTCCATCGCTTTTCTCTGCTTTTCACCTAAGACTTCACTTCTTCAGGCTTGTCTACAACTCATCAGTGACTCCAGTAGGAAAACCTTGTCCTTCTCAAGACCTCCCACCAGAATCAGGAAATTGAATCTTCTTGACCCAGCTTAGCTTGACTTTGGTCACGTGTTTTCCTTAAACCCATCGCCAGATCCCAAGGAGCTACAGTGCTCTGATTGGGCCAGGCTTCTGTCCCATGCCTATCTCCGGAATTGGGGTAGAGTGGCAGAATCTGCTCCGTGAAGGTGGGGTGGAGAGGGGTTACCCAAAGAAAATCAGATTGTCTCCCAAAATTCAGGGATGGGCACAGAGTCAGGGAAAAAAATAGTTGTTAAATGCAATTTAGAAAAAAATTAAAAACACTTCAAATTAAAACTCTCCACCCCAAGAGGCTCCCCGGTGTTGCATTGGATAAAATTCCCTACTTCTCTTCCCTTGAACTTTCCATTTAGCTAGAGGCAGGTATCTTAGAATCCTTGTTTTGTTTTTCAAAATTCCAAAGTATGATTCTCTTCCCCTTCTATGCGATGAATAAATACCTTCTGATGAAAGTTACATGCTTAAGTAACCAAGGCTATAGGAGTTGTGCCATTACGAAAATTCAGTCGATCCCCTTATTATTTGCCTCGAGCAGAGGTAAAACTTACTTGAAATGATAAATGCAAGTTTCTAGGGACTCGTGTAGCATGACTGAAGACAGTGCTCACTAAACGCTCATCAGCTACAGAGACAAAAAGCCGATGTCCAAATTTCCCTTCGCCCCAGAGCATATACCTTGAAATAATACTTGAACTAGCATGAGGAAGTATCTAGAAATAAAGATAGGAACGTGTACTACCTCATCACCACCTCAGTTCGAGGTAAACTGTTGGAAGGCAGCAAGTTAGTCACCGGTAGTGAAAGAGTTCACAGTTTGTATTTTGTTAGCCTTAGTCGTCCTGGCAACCAACTGGTTCTACATAAAGCCTGAAGCCAGCAGACTTGTAATGGAATACATTCCTCCGAGTGACTCAAAACCCTGTTGAAAAGGAAGCAATCACACTGTTATGGAAATAAATTATAAACTCCTATGAACTTCTCAGGGCAGAAATAAGCAACGTTGTTGGAATTGCATTTCCCCCTCCTCCCACATATTTTTGATGATAAGTAACTTGGCAGAGTTTCATTTCTGATGGGACTGTCCGTTGGGTTCTTTGAGGAGAGAGATGGTAACGCCTGCTCTGCCCACCTCACAAGACTTCAGAGAAAGGGTGGTGAAGATACTGGAAATTTGCAAAGGGTTGCACTCCTGTGTGCTAGTGCTGGGGAATAAGAGTCCATAACATTCAGAAATGGAAGTTCCAGATATTATTTTAACCCACCCCTGAGCCATTAGAGATTACTTAGATATTACTTCCTATGACACACATACTAATATTTTGTTCAGTTTTAAAACCCAAGTGATGAAACTTCTGCTGTACCCCTGGGGCATCTGACTAGTCCACCACAGAGACAGAACGTTTATGCCAGTAAAACATCGTGGTGACTAGCTTGCACTTTGGAGTCGGTCAAAGCTCGGATGCTTTGTTGTGAGGGGCACTTGAGCATGTTGATTACAGTCGTTGTGTGTCAGGTTCGCTATACTTTAGAGAGCTATGAAAAAATTCAATGGGATAATGTTAATACAAGCACCTAGTCATCGGCGGCACAAAGTATAAAACAAAGTGCAAAGCACTGGCATGGAGTCAGATCCGCTGCATAGTGAGCCTCTAGGAAAGGACAGAACTACTACTCGTGTGGGCTTCTGAGACTATGATTCTTAGTAAGAATAGAAAGTCTCATCTTTCTCCCACACAGCAGCTAGTAGTTTAGAACTGTTAACCTTGTGGTTATCACAACACGTAACTCTAACGCCAAAGGACTCCTTACTAACCTCAGACTTTCTGCTATTTTAATCCCTATGTCCGACTATTATTTTAGTGACTAGACATAGTTGATCTTCAAAATGTAGATGCCATAACATAAATTATAAGCATTTGTAGTTATTTTATTCAATAGTATCAATTTTTTTTTTTTTTAGGCATCACTGCCCTGGTGGTGGGAGTAGGAGGCCCAGCCCCACTGCTGGAATTGAACCTCCTTCCCAGTGGGCCGCAGTCCCGCGCACAACCACTACACCACCAGGGCTCAGCCCTGAATGTTGTTTTTTTTTAACCTCAGCTCACCATCATATTCTTTTTTAAAAAATAATTTTATTGGGGACTCGTGCAACTCTCATCACCACATAGCCATTGGATCCAGCACATCTGTACATTTGTTGCCATCATCATGCTCAAAACATTTGCTTTCTACTTGAGCTCTTGGCATCAGCTTCTCATTTTCCCCCTCCCTCCCTCATGAACCCTTGATAATTTATTATTTTTCATGTCTTACACTGTCCAATGCCTCTTTTCACACACTTTTCTATTATCCAGCCCCAGAGAGAGGGTTATATGTAGATCATTGTGATTGCTGCCCCTTTCCTCCCCCAACCTTTCCCTTTTCCTCCTGATAATGCCACTCTCATTATTGGTTCTACGGGGTTTATGTGTCCTGGATTCCCTGTGTTTCCAGCTCTGATCTGTTGGTACAGATCTGTTGTATATATTCTGGTCTAGCCAGGTTTCTAAGGTGGAATTCAGATCATGATAGTATGTGTGTGTGATGGTGGGGGGTAACATTCAAGAGGAAAGTTGCATATTTCATTGTTGTTACGCTGCACCCTGACTGCTCATCTCCTCCCTGTTGTCCCTTCCATAAGGGGATGTCCAGTTGCCTAGACATGGGCTTTGCATCTCCACTCCGCACTCCCCCTCAATCACAATGATATGATTTTTTGTTCTTTTATGCCTGATACCTGATCCTATGGACACCTCATGATAACACAGGCTAGCGCGCTTCTTCCATGTGGGCTTTGTTGTTTCTCAGCTATCTTCAAGCCTTTAAGACCCCAGACACTATATCTTTTGATAGTCATGCACCATCAGCTTTCTTCATCACATTTGCTTATTTACCCCCTTTGTCCTCAGATATCATGTCATGAAGGTGAGCATCATGGAATGCCAGTTTAATAGAACTACATGCTTTTGCATTCAGGAAGTACTTGAGTAGAAGCCCAACTCCCCATCATATTCTTATGGGACTTCAGTGACTATTAAGTAAGAAGTTTTTTTAATATATAAATCATTTTATTGGAGGCTCTTATAGTTCTTATAACAATCAAAATACATCAATTGTATCAAGTATATGTGTGCATGTGTTGCCATCATCATTTTCAAAACATTTTCTTTCTACTCGAGTCCTTAATATCACCTCCTCTCTTTTCCCCTTCCTCCCCTTCCTCTTTTTTCACCTTCCTGACCCCTTGATGAATTATAAATTGTTATCATTTTCCTATCTTTCATTGCTTCCCTGCTTGATGGCTGCTTGTTTAAATTCAAGCCAGTAAAACCCCAGAGATTATATCTTTTGATATCCGGGCACCATCAGCTTTCTTCATTGTATTTGCTTATGTTCCTAATTTGCCTTTGTGTTAGACAGGTGAGCAACTGAGAATGGCAGGTTATTACAAAAAGGTGTTCTTGTATTGAAGAAACTTGAGTTCAGGCTCAATGTCAGTCAGTTAATACTTAGCATATAAATATATGTACATAGACCTATATCCCTATCATCATATATTAGTATTTTACATTTATACATGTCTATATTTATACCTATAGATGTCTTTCATATCCTAGTTCTTTCCTCTATTTCCTCAAGTAAAATGGTTCTTATATTATCAGTAGGAGATTTCCCTCCAGAGGATGGTATATTCTGCTTAACATTCACATATTCCCCCATATGCTCAGTGGACAGAGAGCTGGGCTTGGATATTTCACAAAAGTCAAGTTGCACAATTTTAGCAGCAAATTCCATCCACTATTTATCCATGACTTAGATAACCTGGTCAAATTCTGGCAGCTTGGGCCTATCTGAGCTTATCATTTTCCTGTTGTCAGACTTATCTGACCAATTTCTGCTTCGAGAAATGTTTCTTTGGAGAGGAGCAGACAGCTCAACAACCTCTTCAGTGCTCTTCAAACTCCCAAGTTGTCAGGGCTTTGTACTGGTTCGTCTACAAGACTCAGAAGAATGGAACCTGGAGCTGTGAATTTGCATAGGGTAATTTTTTTCCCAAGAAATGGAGTCCTTCATTTGGATAATTAATTTGGTAAGTTTGCCATTGTCATCTAACTGACCACATTTGTTTTCTCCATCTTTTGAGAGTCTGGTCTTAAAATAGTTTTTCTATCTCGATCCTTCCAGAGTTTTCATCTCTTCTCTTCCAACATCTTCATTGATTTTAATACCAGATTGATTTTTCTTTGCCATAAAAGGCTTTTAGGTTCTTTAATAACTCTAAAATTCCTCTTGAATGTGCTTCTCCAGCATAGAGTAAAGTTTAACAAAAGGGATTTTTACAAGCACTCTGTGTCCTTAGTAACAAACTCTTGGCCTCTTGTTCTACCAGCAAACTCAAATACTTTGGCCAGGGGTGGGGGGTGGGGGTACAGTAGTCAATTCCCAGAACAGATTTTTTCCTCCTTACTCAAAGGCACCTTGAAAACTTCATGGTCAAGCCAGAACTATTTTGGGGCAGAAAGGAGACGGAACATTTGAAGGTAAAATCCTCCCCAGACAGCAATAGATTCACATCTCTTTGCAGTCACTGACAGTTAAGATGCGAATTACACTACCCATACTTTCATTCAAACCCTAAATGGAAGGCCATTTCTCTTTGGGGCTGAGTAGCTTTTGATTAGAGGGGAAATGAAAAGAAACATCTTTCGTTTTAGCCGACCCACTCACCTGATTTCTCTCTTGCAGAACATCAGTTCCACAGTCCAATGAGTGTGCCCTTTTCAAATCACCACAAACTAAGGTCCTAATATGCAATGCATGATTTAGTGGGATAGCAATAAACCAGAAATCCCTAACTTACTTGGAATGTGGTTTTAAAATTGCAGCTATGGACACGATTTAACATCAATGTCCTTGCTAATGGAGTTGTGATCTCATGTAGAGCATGGCTTCTCAACTCTGACCACTATTCACATTGGGGCTGAATCACTCTTTGTGGTAAAGACTGAACTATGCATTGTGGGATTTTAGCAACATGCCTGGCTCCTCCACACACACACCCCCACACACTAGTTTCCAGTAGCACCCCTCCCTCAGTTGTGACAACCCACAATGTCTCCAGACATTGCCAAGTGTCCCTTAAGGGACCCAATTGCCCCATTGAGAACCACTGGTCCAGAGGGTCTATGGAACACTCATTCCCTTGCTTTCCTTCTAGAGTGTCCAAAATTTTGTGGCTGAAGAACTAAGAATATATTTGTTAGGTTCCAGCACCAAACTCCTTTGATTCTATAATTATTAAATCCTTCACTTTCCTCACTTAATGATTTTTTAGAAAAACCATTACATTTCTAACTATAGCTACACTCTATAAACATTGGTCCCTGGCATGTCTCAGCTCTCGGCTCATGGTCCACAGGAACAGGGTTTTTCACCAGGTTCGCCAAGAGTTTGTAGGGCCCTCTCTCTGGCCGCTTCACTAAGGTCCAAGCTACAAGTACTCATTAGCAAAGTGACTCATCCCCAAGCCTATTAGTTGAAACAGCAAGGAGGAAAAGGAGAACAATGTTTCCTGGTTACAGGGTTCGCTTTCAAAGCATAATTTGCAGAAGTCTAACGAGTGACCACAGTCAAGATAGTTTCATAAATTGGCAGGTTTGATCTTTGCTGTCTAGTACTTGCTTCTAGACTCAGCAGGATTTCCACAGATCCAGATGTCAAAGAAAAATGGTGGCCTCCCAGGCTTCCTCTCCCTCATTTCCTTCTCCCCTCCTCTATCAGGAAGTGGACAATGTCAAGTTTGGCTATTGGAGGTGGGGAAAGGAGAAAGCCCCCTGAAGGTGAGGAAGCAATGAGAATTAGAATCACCTGGAAGGCTTTTGGAGCCCAGCCCACAATGCACAAGTTAGCCACCCTCACCCCACCCCAGACTCACAACAAGGTGGGACTATTTGAAGAGGTGCCACCTGCTAAGCAGAAGGTTGATAGTTCAAGTCCACCCTAAGGCACCACAGAAGAAAGGCCTGGTGAACTTTTTTTTAACTAGCCATTGAAAACTAATGGACACAGTTCTCTACCAACACCATGGAGCCACCAGAAGTAGGGGGCAATTGAAAGGCAAATGCTTTGAGGGGTTAGGAGATCTCAAAGGAGTAGGCAGTGCTGCAGGACTAGTAACAGCAAGAAACTGATGTTGGGGAAATCGAATTAAAAACGAAATCTCCACACAGCCCAGAAAAATCTCCCGCCAACACAGAAGAGAAAGGAAAGTCTTCTTATTGAATAAGCACTAAACCAGAGTGGGGTGCATCAGAGGTCAGCTGCTAAAGACATTGCAAAGACAGAAAGAAGTCTGATCTTTCAGATAGCTGGGCAGCTACACAGCCTATTACATTCAGGGATCCAAGGGAAAATTACTGATTTTCTACTATCCTTGTGGTAGGATAACGTGAGTTATCATTCAAAAGAGATAATTCCCAGTGCTAGTGGAAAGATCCTGGATATCCATACTTTTTTAAAAGAGAGAAAGAATTTACAATGGCAAGTTATCCAAAGTGGATTTCAAAAGAAACCAGGGAAAAGAGACCCCCTCTTCCTTTTCTTTCAACAGGAAACATGAGAATCTCTCATTTCCTGTTTGTAGTTGTCCTTTCATTGGTAGCAACCTGAAACTAGCAGAGTACAGAAGAGAACTGTTCCCAGAGGCAGCAGGCTAGCTGCGAGTTTGGTTCTCTGACAGGAACTGCTGCTTGTCAAAGAAAAAAAAATGCATATTAAAACGGACAAAAATGACTTTCATCCAAAAAAGAGAAATGGCAAGGATGGAATTCTATAGCTATACAATAGAAAATGCTGACACAAGTCTCATTTCTACCCCACAGAAGGGGTCAGCTGTGAGGGTATTTATAGAAATTGAGGAGATCACTGTCTGGAGAGGGCAGGTGATTTTACTAAGATTGCAATTGGGACCGATTTTGTTCAGAAAATTTCTTTTCTTACAAGTCCACATAGATTCCAAGAGATCCAGGCAGGGAAGCGGGGGAGATGAGTGTCGAGTGTCCAGAAATGGTAGAGATGAAGGGAGAAGAAAATTGGAAAGGAAGAGGCTACTCCATCCAAAGTAATTTCAGCAGAGGAGATCCATAGAAGCATGAGATAAAGATGCAGTGGTCCAGTACTACAAAGAGTTAGAGACTGGGAAAAACCCTAGGGGCAGTTCACCTCTGTCCCATAGGGTGCCAAAGAAAGACCTTTCCCTTAGAAGCTCAGAGTTTACCCATTCCACCACCAGAGCTCATTCGAGAAATCTTTAGTTCCCATTAATTAAAAAACCATCCACTTTATAACCACAGATGGCTCCTAACAACAGCTTATGTAAAACAAGAGACAACATTTAACCAACTTTATTGCCTTTCATTTGAAAAGTAACAAAATTAACAACTGATTCACTTTTACCATTAAAGTACAAGTGGAAATAGTTATGAAATATAATAATTGGGCTTATACTTAGTGTCGATTTTAACTATTGCATTTGTGTTGAAGTATGCTTGATATATATTCACATATATAAATGCATGTATGTAGATGTAGTGCTTGACTTTATTCGATAAAAATGTTGCCACATAGAGACTATGAAATAATTTAAGAATGGTGGCAGTGGTGGTTCCTTCTCGGGGAAACTTGAAGCATACTGAGAAGACCTTCCTGTCTTAAAATACCTTCCCCACCAATTTCATGATTAGAGATTCATTTCTTTAGATTCAACTTTATGGTTCTCGGGCTGCTGAGTGCTTTTGAGTCTGCCGGGTCATTGGAAAGGAAGGAAATAAAGAGAAGGAATTCAGTCAGTGGAGGAAGGAGTTTTCAGTAGACACTGAACACTTATCTGTCAGAGAAAAGAATTTTTTCCATCTTCCTTGTCTTACCCAGAGTTGCCTCGGCACATTTAGTGGGTCCCAGTTACGAACAATGAGAACTGGAAGCAAAATATAGACATCACAATCCCACTGGACCAAATAGTATAACCAGCAAGCTGAGCCTCTCACAATGGTTCTGGTTTTGCAGAACTGAAAGCAGTCAAGGTTATGTAAAGAAGTCAATTTGATTCACCTGTTAGAAACAACTGGGAGAGCCCAGTGACCTCTGGTCTTGTGGCTAAGACCCTCTCAAGGTTCTCTTGAGATTAAAAAGACAGGCCCATCGGAACAATAAGTAGCCTTGCGGATATGGTTTCTGAGTTGGGACACAGTGTGACTATGGCAGTCCTGTATTCAAGATGTCAATTTCATGATTGAGATGTAGGGGTGAATTCCAGCCTGTTAATCTGGAGATAGCCATTGAGTAGCCAATGAGGCTTCTGTGTGGGTGTGGGTTTCTCCTGAGAATTCTGGGAGGTTTTGCAGTATTTCCCAATTGGAGAAGAGAGGCTTGACTCTCGGTCTCTGGGAGTCAGTCTCCAAGACAATGAACTAAGGACAAGACAAGATGACAACATCCAAGAAGCTGGAGGATCAGGAGGAGAAGCCACACGACTTTACCCTGATGGAACCAGACCTCTGAAACTGGAGAAGCCACCTGGAGACCCCTGCCAGTGCTGAGTTGCTCCTACCACCACTGGATACTGTTGATGCACCCTGAGCCCTGGAAGCGAGGAACCATGGGGAGACCCCTGCCTGCGCCGGGATGCTTCTACTGCACGTGCTGCGTGAGTTGGAAGGAGACTGTATAGTCTGGTATCAGGCATATGGGCTAATATCGGACTTATGACTTTGAACTCGACTGGGTTAGGATGCTTTCTCAATGTTCCATTCCTCTTGTTCTTATATCCATATGCGTGTCTATGAATTTGTTTCTCTAGTCTACCTGACACTCTCAGGAGTCAAGTGGAGAAACAGAGCAAAAAGTCACCTTGGTTGATACTCTCTCCACATACAAGAGTCTTCAGTCTGCACCCATTGTGTTCCCCTCGTGTTAGAGACGTGTTTCGGGCCAGACTATTCCCACCAACAGATCTTGGAAGGGGTCATAGTCATTGCCAAGTGAACACTGCTCTATCCGGTGTGCACTTGTGTACTGGTTTACTCACTGTGTCTCCATACTGTAGCTGAGAAGGTCCTACTATTTCTATTTCCCATGGGAATCCCAGAGAAGTTAATAATTTGTGCATGGTCCCCAAACTAGAACCCCAATCCAGGATTTATCAAGTCAATTCCTAATCCAAGGCTTGCTTGCTTCATCTTGGCTCACAGTGCCTGGCATATTGGGTGTTGTTGTGTACCATTGAGTTCTTTCCAACTCATAACAGCTCTTTCTGACAGAGTAGGGGTGTCCCATAGTGTTTGCTGGTCTACAGTCTTTATGGGAGTAGATCCACAAGTCTTACTGAAATGATGCCATGAGTGAATTAGAACTGCCAGCCTTTCAGTTAGCAGGCAAGGACTTAGTAGTTGAGCCACTGATGCTCCTTCAAATAGTACCATATTTTTCAGACCATAAAATGCACTTTCTTTCTCCCCAAAGTGGGCAAGAGTGCATCTTATAATCTGAAGGTGTGGTGCCTCAGAACATTTTAGTATACTAGTCCTATTTGGTTCAGAATATTTTTATCTTGTTTTCCTGCTCTAAAAACTGGATGTGTCTTATGGTCAGGTGAGTCTATGGACCAAAAAAATACAGTAAATGAACATGGTGGAAGAAAGGAAAGAGACAAGGAGGAAGAACAAGAAGTTATGTCATTGGTTTAGAAATCAAGCAGGTAATTGAAGCCCTTGAATGCCAACAAATTCTCTAAACTTATTTCCTACAATGGGTCTCTAAGGCTAGATGGAATTCTTTCCAGTCTAGAAAACTGTTAGTTCAACAGAAGAAGCACAAGAGCCAGCATGGTCACATGGTGGTGAAAGTGGTGAAAGGTCTAGGCAATAGACCTCAAATGGGGGGAAAAAACAAACAAGCATAGATCACTGTGTGCACACATCCCCAAGGTACCCACTGAGGACATGTGGGAGCATGAGCAAGAGTAGTGAAGAAGGCAGATGGTGCCCAGTTATCAAAAGATAAAACAACCGGGGTCTTAAAGGCATGAACATAAACAAGCAGCCATCTAGCTCAGAAGCAACAAAACCCACCATAAAAGAAGATTAATTGCCTGTGCAATCATGACGTGCTGAAACAATCAGGTATCAAAGAACAAAAATCAAAATCAATGGACCAATTGACTCCCAATATTGCTGAAGACAAATGGATACAGAGGCAAACAAAGTAGAAGAAGCGATGGTGCCCAGCTACCAATGATTGAATGCCTGGAGTCTCAAAGACTTGAAGATAATCGAGTCGCTATTCAGCACAGAAACAGCAAAGTCCACATGGAAGAAGCACACCAGTCTGTTTGATCAAGAGGGGCCGAAGGGAGCAGGTATCAAACACCAAAGAACAAGAATCACATCATTACGAATGAGGGGGAGAGTAGCGTGGGGACCTAAGGCCCACTGGTTGGTAATTGGTCACCCCTTTACAGGGGAGGCACAGGGAGGAGACAGACCAGTCAAGGTACAGCCAGGCAGTGATTATGCATACAAGTTCCCTCTAGTTCCTGAAGCCTTCCTCCCTCCCCCCTACCCCCAACCATCATGGTCCCAACTCTACCTTACAAATCCAGATGGATTGAGAAGTCACACTAGTATAGAGGGGAGTTGGAGATATGGGGAAACTAAGATGGATGATCCCCTTCGGGCCAATGGTTAGATTGGAGATGCTGGAAGGGTAGAGAGAAGTCGGCGGCGGGGGGGGCGGGGGGGAGGGAAGGACGTACAGAGATGGAACTAACTGCAAGGATATACACATGAGCTCCTATTTGAAGGACGGGCATCAAAGGACTGGGTTGGGGGAGAGGTCGGGCAGTGTAAGATATGACAGAACAATAACAATGTATAATGTATTGAGGGTTGGTGGGGAGGAGAGAGCAGGGGAAGAGGAGAAGGGATGGAAAAGCCGATACTAGGGTGTTAAGGGAAAAGGAGGATGATTGGAGAATGATAGTAGAAGTGGACATGTGAGGGTGCTTGACACAGCATGTTTATTTATGTATTGTGAAAAACGATGTATGAGCCCCCAATAAAATGACTTAAAAAAAAAACTGTTAGTTCGGTGGTCAGAATGAATTTTTGTTGCTGGGGCCTGTTGAGTAGACTCCAAGCATAGTGACCTTATGTATCACACAACAAAGCACTGCTCAGGCCAACATCACCTTCACAATTGTTGTTTGTTTTGAGTTCATTGTTGCAGCCACTTTATCCATCCATCGCATCAAGAGCCCCCTCTTTTTCAATGACCCTCAACTTTTTCAAGCAAGATATCCTCTTATAAGAACTGTGCTCTCCAAAGTACAAAGAAACAAAGTCTCATCATCCTCTTCAAATGACTGAGTAGTAGTCCATTATATTGAACATCTATTGTGTATAAGGCAAAGGGGCTACCGGGAAGCTCTGCTTCTGGGAAGAGCAAGAAATTTAAAATGTAGTGTAGGACTGAGCCTTATTTGCTTGCCCTTATTAGATAGGAATATTCTTGCCTGAGAACGGGAGAAAATGATACCTACCTTATCCTATTGCTATGAAGAGTAAATGACAATACATCTTATATATTGAAGCATAAGAGATGTAAAAAATAATAACCCCATTTCAAGAGCATTAAATACTTACCTAAGTAATCATAACCAGCAAATGGCATTAAGAGTATACAAAGAGCGGGCTTGATTTAATTCTCACTAAAATGTAAATGGCTGGTATTACATCTTTCCCTAGTAGATTTTGATAGAAAAGATGGAAGGATTGATCTCTGAGGTGAAAAGCACTTCTGTGAAAAAGGAGGATATAAAATGAGAGACAGCATCACCTAGAAATCTTATAGCCTGCCTCCTTCTTCCAAGTTTCAAAAGTCATTTTAGTCACCAAGCCATAAACAAAGAGATCCTAATCTGGTCAGAGTGTCCCTGCTACTTGTTCTGCATCTTTGGGCAGCCAAAGAGGCAGGCAAGCCCAGGAATTCTGGAAAATAAAAGCTTATTTTACCATCTGTCTCTCATCTCACCAAGCCAAGCTCTCCAGTGAATGTCAGCTTCTGAGTGTTTGGCTTCATTGCCCAGTGGGTTCTGGTCAGTAGTCACTGGTTTTCTTTAAAGGAGATTTTGCAAGCTGATTATAGTGCTTGATAGTAGCTATACTAGCTGACATTTCTTAGAACTTAAAATCATACTTCGATGTTCTTTTGAAATGGTGCTGCATAATTCTTCAATAGGCCTCTTCTTAGCCATTGAATCCTATCAACTGAAAGTCTTGGCTTCTGTGGCTAGAGGGAGAACATGAATCTTCAACCAGTGCTTCTCCCACTTTGACAGGCATATGGTTCTGATTCATCAGGTCTGGATTGGGACTTGAGAGTTTTCATCTCCACCAAGCTCCCAGGTGATACTGATACAGCTGGTCCATGGACCACATCTTGAATAGCAGGCACTTAAAGGACTTAACACTAGAGAAATGAAAATCAGCCTGAGCTAGCAGCTAGGAGTTCTAGGTCCAAGATAACATGAAGCAGCCATGTGCCAACATGGGACTCACGGCATCATTTTTTAATGTATGAAAATACATGTTAGACTAGACTCCTTCTGTTCTTTCCAAATGTCAACAGATGATGTCTCTTGGTTTCTCAGACCCAGTGACATTCGTAGTCACTTGAAGTGTGAACTCTTTGGCATCACCTTTGGTGTTGATAGGTGCTGTGGAGTCAGTTGCAACCCACAGTGACCTTCTCCACATACAACAGAAAGAAACATCTGCAACCAGCCTCACAAGGGCTGTGAAGTTAGAACCCATTGTTACAGCCACTGCGTCAATCCATCTCTTTAAAGGTCTTCGTTTTCAGTGATCCTCTACCAAACATAATATCCTGTCCTTTTTCCAGGGACTTGTCCCTCTAATAATGTATCCAAAGTACCCAAGACAAAGTCTCATCCTCTCTTCTAACGAACATTCTGGCTGTATTCTTCGAAGACAGATTTATTGGTTGTTCTGACAGTCCATGGTGTTTTCAATAGTCTTCTCATGGCAGCCTCCCTCTTTTCTCAACTTACTGCCATCGAATCAGTTCTGACTCATAAAAACCCACTAAGACTGAGCAGAGCTGCCCCTGTGGGTTTCCAAGACAGTCAATCTTGACAGGAGGAGAAAGACTCATCTTTCTCCTGCGGAGTGGCTGGTGATTTCAAACTACCGACCTTGTAGTTACCAGCCCAACTTACAACCCCTTCCATCACCAGACCTGATAAGAGACCCAGAGATGATCTCTTCCTGTGATATTTGCCCTTTGTAAAGAAATACAACAAACTTTCCTAGTTAAATAAACCAAGAGCAACAACAAAAAATTGTTAAATAATACTATAAATATTTCCACAGTATTAGTCTTTTATTAATTGGAACATTGAAAGAATGTAGTCTGACCCTATTTTATGAAATGAAATGTTCTTTCTTTGACGTTCATCTAATACTCACTCCTCCTGACTTGATTCAAGTTTGCATTCCCAGGGAGAACACTCCCTAAGTATTGGGCCCTCAGGACACCACATCTGGAAGCCCCGTTTCACCTCACTATGCATGCTGATTTAGATTAATCCTTTTAATCATTGTCTGATTTCTCCACTGTACATTTGTCACCTCCCTATTTCAACTAATAAGCAATCCAAGGGACAATACTTGAAGACTTTGTAAATATCCTGGTCTTGGAAATGTTGTAGATATTAAAACAAACTGAGAGATGTGACAACTAACCCTGAGCCTAAAATGAATTCCTGGCAACAAGAAGGAAACACCATAAAGGGCATGATTGGGTCAGTGGACAAAATTTAAATACAGATGGTAAATTAGATTTTGAAGCATTACCTCACTATTAGAGTTCCTGATGTTAAAAACTGTACGGTATCTAAGAGAATATCATTATTCTTAGTAAGTGAAAAATAAAACGTACAAATGGCTTCAAAAAGCTTGGGGAACAACTCCACTACCTTGTAATTCCATTTCCATGATTTTGTGTGCATGTGAAATAATTTTATTGGTGTATAATTCACATACACAGTTCAATATTTCAATCACATCAAGGAATGTTGTACAATCATCACCATAGTTGGTGTTAGAATATTTTCTGTGTTCTTATTCTAATTGTTATTATCTCCCCATATCCCCCCAATCTCCTCTGCCATACCCCCAAAGAGTCCTGGATTTCATATACAGTAAAACATTAAAACAAACATCCTTCCCAGGGCAAGAAGTTAATGCAGGCTGAATCTATGTGGAGACTCCAAATAGATTTATGGCACCCGCTATAAATGATAGCCTTTTGAAAGCCTGTTGTTTCCATTAGATGCTGTAGATTTGGGTCCAACTCAAAACTACCCCTTTGTATAACAGAACGCGTTTTGTGTCATCCTCACAATTGTTCTTATGTTTCAGTCCATTGTTGCGATCGCTGAGTCAATCCATCTTGCTAACAGTATTCTTCCTTTTCACCCAAAACCCAGGCTCACAATTTAAGCTCGAATATGCAACCCACAAGTCTGAACATACATTCAGCCTCCATTGAGTTCTTGTTGACTATTGTCCTCCCCAAAACTAAACCACTGTGATCAAGTCCAAGTCCATTCCATAGTGAGCCTATAACATGAGGTAGATTTGCCCCTGGGGATTTCTGAGACTGTAGCTCTTTTGGGGAGTAGAAAGCCTAGTCTTTCTCCCAAGGAGTGGCTGGTACTTTCGTTAGCAGCTCAACTTGTCAGCTTCTGGCAATATAAAAAGCTTGGCCTTCAAGCATAGTGTGTTTGAAAGTGTATTCGTATGACTTTCCTGGCCAGCCTGGGGAAGACCAGGGATTTGTCAGCACATGCCCTTCATGAAAATTGAGGTACCATGGCCATATGATCATGAATCATACCCTTATCAAGGGGGTCAGAGGGCCCCAGAATCAAACCTATTAGTTTTTCTAATCTGCAGTAGTATGCGGATCCCAGTCCCTTTCCTGATTCCTGGACCTTTTCTTGTCCCACCAGTGACAGTGATGAGTTGATTTGTCAGCAGCCATGATCTTACGACAACTTCCTTTGTTTAACACATTCTATATAATTAGCTACATGTCTGTGTGTCCTTTGGACATCATATGGCCTCATACTAATAGTCTCCTTCAACCAGATGGTTTGTCTTGGTCTTGTCTTTGTCCTACCTGAGACTTAATAAGGGGCATCTATATAAAATAGTTTAATCTGGGCTCTTTTGCCACCTAGTAATAAAACCCAAAAAACAAACTCCCTACCAGAGAGTCAGTTTTGATTCATAGAGACCCTCTAGGACAGAATACAACAGACCTTGTGGGTTTCAGAGGCTACAAATCTTTGTGAAAGCAGAAAGCCACCTTTGGGCACCATTATGATCACCTGTTGATGGTCTCCCTCACTTGGAAAATGTGCATTTGTCTTGTCTCTGTCCTAAGAAAGGGTCTGAAGATCCTCAACAAGATGGATCGACAGAGTGGCCGCCACCATGGGCTGAAACATAAGAAAGATGGTGTGGATGGTACAGAACCAGGTATCGATTCGTTCTGTTGGACCTGGATAGGGTCACCAAACCACCGTGCTGCTATTGAAAGGGAACCAACGGGACATCACCTAACAACAACAGTGGAATGTATATTTGCATTTGGAATCCATTTTACCCTAGAATAGTGTGCCTAATAAAAGAGCAGGTTGACCTTTGAAATTTTGTACTGCATTGCATTCCTATAGTGTTAGGTAGCCTGGATTGGAATATATGCCAATGCTAGGCACTTATACTCAGGTTCTCATTTTGTCCTCACAACCACTCTGTGACATAAGTAAAATCATCCCCGTTTTATAAATGAGGAAACTGGAGTTTCGAAGGATTGAATCACACAGCAAGTCAAGGCAGAATTTGAGTCCCAGAATTCTGACACTTGAGCCTAGGCTCTTAGTCCTTTTACCATGCTACCATGCTGATAGGTGACTGGCCATCCACCTACCCTTAAGGCAAGTCTTCCCTGTGACCGTTCCCACTTCTAACTCCCAGCCTGCAGAACGGGCCCTGTGATTTATTAAAGGAGGATGCTACTCTGTGGATTAACACAAATGGAAGAAGTCTACGCCAGTTCAACAGAACACAAGAAAATCATTAATCCCATCCCTTTCAGCATACAGCCAAATGTTCCCTACTACAGATGACAAAAATATAGAGTTCCTAGGGCCCAGGAGGGTGTGACTCTACAGCCAAATGTGCTGGCTGGTGATGTTCTCCTCTCCTGCAAAGGGTAAGGTTCTTTCAAAGGACACTGGTATTCTCCATTCTCCCATGGATATGTGACTTGATCAGGTAAAGCAGCCAAAGTCCCACACGGTGCCTTATCCAGGACTCAAGACAACTGATCCTGCACTGAAGGCAATTTGTGGAACGTAATTAATTGCAGATCCTTCTGGAATTGTTTAAGCTCCTTGATGTCTCAGATGTGGGGCCAGGATGGAGCACTCCTTGGCAGCTGGGGTTCCTCTTGCCTCCAGCTGGAGAGGAGGCCTAGAAGACAGAAACCAAGGGCATCACTCAGACCAAGTTTGACTTTTCCAACACTTGGTGGGGCGAACTCAGATGCATGAATGGGGCTTCAGGGAGCCTACCCTTTCAGCAACTTCAAACCACACAGAGCACAGAGATCTATGGAAAATAATGTCTTCCTCATGGGCTCACTGGATGGTAACAATAGTCTCCATTTGGCTCAGGAGCAATCTGGGTGTGGAAATGATGAGAAGAGCTTTCCCCCTGAGGAAAGGGAGCCACAAGGCCAACAAAGGGCATGTCCAATAATCTCGTGGAAAGGCTTCCCCAAGATAGCAGTCTCTTTCTAATAAGGGGCACACTGTAGGCTATGGAAGTGTTTCTAATTATATTTATTAATGATTACTATCAAATCTTTCATCCTCTTTTTGGTTTTGAGATGAACTTCTTTATCATGGAAGACTCCATGCTCAATTCAATTTTACTTTGCAGTAGAGTTTGTCATACTGTGGTGGCACCCATGCTGCTTTGAGGCTGGGAGCTCCATCACTGGGATTTCAAAGACCAGCAGGGTCACTCATGGTGGGCGAATTTCAAGGGAGCTTCCAGATTCAGGCGAGAAGAAAATTCCTAGTGAACTCCTTCCCTGGACAACCTTGTGGATCACAACAGAACACTGTCTAATTGCCTTGTTTTGGACAAATTGCCAGGAAGAACAAGTTGCTAGAGGGTGGACAACATGTCTTTTAAAACAGAGGGTGAGGGAGACATTGGGGGATATGCACTGGCACACTTGTCACAAGGGTAGATGCAAGCATGGCAGCGAGTATGAGGGTGACATCGATCCAGGCAACGTTCTGTTTGGGGTTACAAAAGAGGCTATTGAGTAAGGCTTAAAAGAACCAAAGACAACACAAAGACATACAGAACTATCATCCAGATGAGGGAACCCCTTAGCACAAGGTAAAAATGGCATGTAGACTTTGGACCTTCTTTCAAAAGGGTCAGCGCCTGCCTTGAATAAAGCTTTGTCTCATGATTGAGCTGCAAAGGAGTCCTCTATGGACCTCTCTCTCTCTCTCTCTCTCTCTCTCTCTCTCTCTCTCTCTCAGCCTTAATGTTTTTTCTCCTTCCATTCACAAACTGCCCTTTTTCTAAACTTTTTCGAATTTATGATTAGACCCCCACTGGAAAGAATACACTAGAGAGAAGCCTGTTATTTTTTTATGTGACAAGGACTTGATAAGACAAACAAGATGTTTATTAGACATCTATAGAATTCTTACCTCTAGATGGTCTTATAAACTTAAATATTTATGTATATGAGTATATTTCTCTTTAAGAACTCAGTGCTGATTTTATAATTGTGGTTATCGATTGAATTGTTAATTTGATAGCAAGGGTGTTCTAGTGAATGAAACTTTTAAAAATATTATAATGAATTCATGAAATAGTTCCTTTTGACATGTTTCTGTATGCACATATTAACCTTAGAATCTAGACCTCATCAGAGAAATTAAATATTGTAGAATGTTGTTGCTCTGAAGAGGGGCTTTTAGAGAAAGAACCAGTTTATTCACTTTGTTCAGACCATGTTGATTCAGGTATGCATACAACTTGGGTTAGTTCTAGTAGATTTTAAGTAAAAATAATCAGATGATATCGTGAGTCAAGATTTGGACTGCTAGCCAAAGGTGGTTCGAGGTAAAAAGATCAGTCAGTTGTCATTTTAAAGAATCTAAGAAAAGCTCATTTTAGATCAAATAAGTAAAGAAAAATTAGTTACTTCTTATTACAGTCGTGTCTTGTGGTGCCTAGATAATTTAAGCTCTTTAAATGATTTGATGAGATTAAAATTGAGTTAATAGAAGTTTGCTATAAGAACTTCCCATCTGATAGTGTACGGGGATAGGATAAATATATATATTCAAGTCTGCTAAATAGCATGATCATACTTATTTTGTTCATTTTTCCTCATCTTAAAGGGTTATAAAATGACCAGATTTTTAGCGAGACACCATTGACCAGGAGGAGGGGGGGATTCTTGATTAAAAATTTGGTCTATATGGAGCAACAAAAATGTTCATAGAATGCAAACATAATATTGTAATATATTTATTTCATTTTAAAATGCCACGAGACTTGGGAGAAATTGTTAAAAAGCGGGATGTCTGGTCACCTTAGTTATAAGGACATATAAAATCAAGGTTTGAAGAATTCATTAATGATAATTCTATTGTATTAACCAAAACTTTATTCAACTGACTGAAAGTTGAAGTTTTTCAAGAATGTATTAATGTGAAAACATTTTAAGGAGGTATTAATATGAAATAACATTAACAAAGAGTTGGGGGGGGGTTGCCCTTAGGGAAGAAGGAAAAAAATGGTGTTATTAGTTAGGAAATATGATTCCCTGTTGACAGATATGGTTTCTAAGTAAAGAGTAGATTGAATTTACCGAACCATGTGGTCTTTAAAAAGGGCTGATGCACTGACATGTCTCAGATCACTACTGACAAGTCAACATCATAGAGAGTCATGTAACCTGCACTTACTTGCCTAACTGCAAGCCATATTTTCTTTGTTGCTTACCCTCACATTCCTGGAATTGTATTTTCATACTTTTTACATCACTCTACGCCAGTAGTCTCAACCTTCCTAATGCCATGACCATTTAATACAGTTCCTCAAGTTGTGGAGATCCCCCCCACCACCATAAAATTAATTCTGTTGTTACTCCATTACTGTAATTTTGCTACTCTTATGAATCGGGTGACCTCTGTGAAAGGGTTGTTCGACTCCCCAAAGGGATGGAGACCCCCAGGTTGAGAGCTGCTGCTCTTGAACAAACATGGTGCCTGGATAATTTGGCCTGGAAGGTCATCTAGGCCTATTCCACTAATAAAGTCATTAAGATATCCCAGGAGATTGTTTAAGCTTCACTAATGTTATCGTGTACTGTTTTATCTCATTGGGATAGTATTTGTATCTTAGATTTATCATTTTTATTTAATAACATAATCTTAACTGTGATAGTCTGGGTAAACTAGAGAAACAAATTCACAAACATGCATTTGTATATAAGGGAGAGGTTTATACGCAAGAGGAATGGAACATTGAGAAAGCATCCCAACCCAGTCCAGTCCAAGTCCACAAATCTGATATTATCTCATATGTCCTATACCAATCCACAAAATTCTCCTCAGACTCATGAAGCACATACAATGATGCAAGGACAACCACAGGCCAGTGGATGCAGAGTCTTGTGTATCCGGTAGGGGTAGAAGTATCTCAGCACTGACAGGGGCTCTCTGTGACTTCCCAAGCATCTCAGCACTGGCAGGAGTCTCCACGTGGCTTCTCTAGCCCCAGAGGTCTGCCATCAGGGCAAGCCCATGTAGCTTTTCCTCCAGCTCTATCAGCATGCTGCCATCTTGTCTTGTCAGTAGAGCATCTCCAAGAGGGAAAAATATCGCGAGATTTCCCAGAATTGTCAGGGAAAAAGCTATGCCCACACAGAGGTCTCATTGGCTATCTCCAGATTGACAGGCCAGATTCCATCCCTACACTCTTAAATTAGCACCAGAACACATGACTGCCACATTAACTATTGTGATTGCTATCATGTTACTTTGAAATCGATTCACTTTCCTACAGACTTCACTAAAATATACTATTTAACTTGATGTCTTTCCAAATGAATGCAAGCCTTCCTGGATTTAAAATTGCGTGTCATAATCAAGCAGTAAAATGTAGCATGGGGGAGGAGGGGACCCACATGATAGAATGGAGTGTATTGTAGGTTACTAGATGAAAGTCAATTAAAGAACTGAGTTAAAAGTTTTAACATGGGAAAGGCTGGGAAGAAGATGGAACAATTGACAATAAGTTTTGCGTTTCAGTTTGGGTTTTTTTTATGTTGCTGTTTTAATGAGGGAAAAAATAAAGTCATTTTGTCTTAAAGCAGAATGTCTGATTATTCCAGAATATGTAAGATTGTAAAGGCTAACTTGAGGGGGTGTAGTAAATTGTAGAAGGTTTGAGAGGAAGTGGACTTTGCTCTGGTTTAGGGAACAAGAAACAATGAGATGTTTTTAAACTTTTATGATATTGGATCCGATTTGGTGGACTTAAGATGGAAAAAGACTGGTGAATCACTGCACTAGGATCATAGTCTTTTAAAGGAGCCTTGACTTAAAGCTGGTTTATAACAATGACCAGTTCATGTAAATTATCATACAAATACATTTGCCAGTAGAAGTAAAGTTGAGAAAAGATTTAGAATAGATAACTATAATTGCTTCTCAATGATATAACAGAAACAGCAACAGAAAGTCTGATGATTTAGGTTTGAAACTTTGAAGCATTGTATTTGGAGATATTTCCTTTTGGTCTGATGTTTCCTTCTTTTAATTAACCTTGTTTGGGTTCAGGAATTTTCCAATCAGATCTTTTAGAAATCTGTATAGATGTATATAGAAAAAATATATAATATTACTTTTGATTTAAAATGGCCTTATCAAGTTTGGTCATCTTCAGGTAAGCTTTTGGTTTGCTGATCTACTAAGACGTCATATTTGACCAAAAGTTTCCAATAAAAAGTGGACTACATTGGACTTATAAAAAATGACTAATATCCTGAGTCTGAAGCTGCCTGTCTAAAACAATATTTCTAGAACGTAGGAGTGATGAAGTTTATGGATTTCAACTGATCAAAGAATTGTCAAGAATAAAACAGCCACTGAATAAATGTTTCCATAAATTCTGTATGTTGGGCTATTGTGGGCATCTTACGAGTGTCCTCTGTATATAGGAAACTACCTTTCTTATTTTCCCCAAATTGTTTAACTTATGGGTTTAAAATATCATGACTCACAAATTGAAAGTTATTACAAAATTTGATTATTTTATAAAAAATCATGATTAGAGAAACCAGTGAGGTCTGAGTAATATGGGATACACACTAGAATAGCAGTAAGGTTTCCTGATAAATTGCAAAGAGAATTGGAATTGTGCCATGTTCATAAACAACCCAAGGTTTAGCAGAATGAAGCTGTTACTATTGTTATTTAGATATAAACAAATACATCATAATACATTTGGCCTAAGAACGTTAAAATTCCTGTTCTGTTGCTGGTTTTTGGAGGAGGTGAGACAACCCACATGGGAACCATTTGCCCTTAGATGTATTTTATCTTACAGAAACTTGTAGATCTTAAAAGCAGACTTATATTTTTAAAAAATATGCCTAAAATGCTTTTGATTTTGAATGATAGTCAAAAGAAACCAGCGGATCAGTTTGCTCTGGACATTATACCTGGTTAGAGACTTTGATGTGTTTAAAGGCACAGACTCCAGAGAAGAAAACCAGACTAGTCATTTAGGTTTAGGGCAGATTACATAATTATTTAATCTGTTCTCCCAGGCAGTGTTATGATGTGTTTCTCTAGTGCTTATAATTCATTTATCATTTTCTTAATTGTACATCTTAAAAAACAGCTCCTCAAAGGGACCCTCACCTCAGTTAGGGTCAGGTTTTTGTTTAGGAAAAGAGTGAGAGAAACCAAATAGTTCCTGTCAAATAGTGTTGTCCCACGGCCACCTTAATTTTATAGACACTCCCATGATGGTGCTCAGCGAATGTCATTGGGAATTCATGACCAAAGGGTAGGGTTGAGTGGAGTTCTCTCTCTCTCTCTCTCTCTCTCTCTCTCTCTCTGAGGTAACTTCACTTCTATTTGTGGGTAAACCAGGGAAGGGAAATTTATCCTTGGAGAAAATCCTTAACATTACTAGCATGGATCCATAATTATGTTCCTAATCATGCATATTTGACCAAATTTATTTTCTGCCATTGTTGATCCTAGATTTCATGCAGTGTTCCTCACAGGTCCCACCAGAAAGACCTGGTTTGGAAGCCACTTTACGTAAACAGGACATCACCTTAAATAACTGTTGCAGATTATAGGAAGGGAATTTAACCCTGAAATGCCCAAGAGTGGGAATAAGTGGAGACTTGCTATGCTAAGGTTGTGGGACTTTGAAGTCATTTGGACTTTGGTTCACATCTCCCATCGCTTTGGAGTTGACTAATAATTGACAGCTTAAGATTGTCACAGAGCTGCTATTTTTAGAGTTTCTTTTGTTTTTATGATGTACCTTCATTCTGCCTTGCTGAATGCATATTATTGAAACGTATCTAGCCCTAATTTTTTTTCTTAAATAATGTTGTCACTTAAGTGAATGATGTAGGAAGCATCAAGGAAAGATGGATGGAATACACAGCCTCCCCATAGCAAAATGATGAGTCGACATTCCTCCATGTCAAGAGGCAGCATGTGAGCAAGAACCAAGGAAGAGGTTCAAACTGCATAGAATGCACTTAGCACTCACATGTCTATGCCAGGAAATCAGAAAAATAGCTACTTGGGGAACTGACTGGAACAGATCCATATCTGTGCCCATGCCAAATAAATGTGACCCAGCAGAATGCTCATACTATAGAATGATTATCTTGACAGAGCACACAAGTAAGCTTCTACATAAGGTCATCCAACAATGGCAGGAGCAGCACGTTAACAGGGAACAGCCAGAAGTTCAGACCAGATTCAGAAAAGGACGTGGAACAAGTGGCATCGTTGCTGAGACCAGATGAATGTTGGTTGAAAGCAGCGAATACCAGAAAGATGTTTACTTGTGTTTCAGTGACCTTAATAAGCTGTGGTTCACCTTGAGAAGCATGGGCACACTGGAACACTTCACTGTGCTGCTTTGGAACTTGTCCATGGATCAAGGGGCAGTTGTAGGAATAGAATGAGGGGATACTGCGTGGCTTGAAATCCGGAACAGCGTGTTTCGGGGTTGTTTCCTCTCACCACACTTCTCAATCTAAATGCTGAGCAAATCATCAGAGACACTGGATTCTATAAAGAAGGGTGTGGCATCAGGTTTTGGGGAAGGCGTATTGACAATCTGCGGTATACAGATGACACAACCTTCCCTGCTGAAAGGGAGGAGGGATCGAAGCATTCACTGATGACATCAAGGATTGAAGCCTTCAGTATGGATTACAACTCAGTAGAACGAAAACCAAACTCTTCACCACTGGACCCACAGGTAACCTCATGGTAAAAGGAGAAAAGGTTGAAGTGTCAAGGATTTCGTCGTGCTTGGATCCACAATCGATGCGCAGGAAAGCAGCAGGCAAGAGAACAAAAGATGTGTTGCATTAGGAAAATGTGCTGCACAAGTCCTCTTTAGAGTACTGGGGAGCAAGGATTTTTTTTGAGGTCTAAGAAACACCCGAGTCAAGTCATAGTATTCTGCATTGCATCATATGCTGTGAGCATTGGCCATTGAATAAAGAACACCAGAGAAGAACCGATGCATTTGAATTGTGGTGCTGGAGAAGAATGTTGAGAGTACCATGGACGGCTACAAGGACAAACCGATCCGTATTTGATGAAGTCAGGCCAGAGTAGTTCCTTCGAAGCTAGGATGGCAGGATGTCTTTGGACATATTGTCAGATGAGACGCATCCCTGGAGAAGGACATCATGTTTAGGAAAGCGGAAGGACAGCAAAAAAGACCAAAGCCCTCACAGGTTGGACTGACACACAGAGGCTGCATCAGTGGGCTCAGAACGACAGTGAGGACGGCCCAGGGGCGGGCAGAGTTTCGTTCTGATGTGCAGAGAGTCACTGTGGGTCAGAGTCGACACAATAGCACCCAACAATATCAACCCCACCCAAAGTTACTCATGCTGAAGTTTAAAATAGTATTCTCACGTATTCCTCGAATGCCAGGCAAAGCAGTGGGATAGTAAAAAGAAATGAGATTCAAATAAAAGGCTAAGAAGGCTCACCGTATGCAGACAAGATGAACTTCAGGAGAATTAACAGAAAATGAATGACTTCAGCAACATAACTAGATTCAAAACAGTCAACCGTATTACAGCACTCGTGAAGTATAAATTGCAATTGGAAAAAAAATCTCATTCCCAATAGCAACAAAACCAAATAGCTTTGAATTTGTCTGACAAGAAGCAATTCTGTCCCCTGTATAAAACCTAGGACTTAAAAGAATGAGGAAGATGTGTCTGTGCTAGCAAGGAACATCTCCAAAAAGCTTTTGAAGTTAAAAAAATAATCAGTTGCCGAATGATAGCTTACCATTCCATAGAAGAGAAAAAAATCTAAAGATGATCTCTTTCTGTGGGTGAATGGTTCTCACTCTGACTGGGCATTAGATTCACCCAAGGAGCTTGAAAGAATTCTGGTTTTCAGTCTACACCCCCAATCAGGAACTTCAGAAGTTCTGGGAAGACTAACTACTATTCATATTTGCTCTCTCTCTCTCATACACTTTAACATGAACCCATGGAAAAATAGGGAGAAATATACATCCAAAGCTAATAATTCTAGAAGAGAACAGAGACTGCAAATATTGGTCTAGAGTTAAGCTTAGCAATCTACAACCCACTGGGCACTGCTTCTTTGTAAATACAGCTTTATTGAAGCACAGTCCTGCCATTAATGTACAAATTACCCCCATTGATTTTGCACTACAGTGGCAACTGAATGATTGAGACAGAGATCATATGGCCCCCAAAGTCTAAAGTATTTACTATCATTTAAAAAAAGTCCTTTACTGCTCTGGAAGAATATAAAGTGACAGTTTTTAAATGGAGAAGGCATTTATATTTCTATAAGATAACATGCTTTAAAATATATCAATAAACATATTTCTCAAAAGAAAAGAGTATGAAGAGATAACAGAATTTTTTGATCATTTTATTGAGGTCTCATACAGCTCCCATCACAATCCATCCATCCATCCATTATATGCAGAGCACATTTGTACACTTGTTGCCATCATCATTCTCAAAACATTTTCTTTCCACTTAAGCCCCTGGTATCAGCTCCTCATATTTCCCCTCCCTCCCCACTATCCCAACCCCTATGAACTCTCAATAATTTATAAATTATTATTATTATTTTATCATATCCTATACTGTCCGATGTCTCCCTTCACCCACTTCCTCATTGTCTGTGCCCCAGGGAGGAGGTCATACGTAGAACCTTGTAATCTGTTCCCCATTTCTACCCCACCTTCCCTGCATGCTCCCAGTATCACCACTCTCCTGAAGGGAGGATCCTGAAGGGACCATCTGTCCTGAATTCCCCATGTTTCTGGCTCCTATCTGTACCAGCGTACATCCTTTGGTCTAGCTGGATTTGTAAGGTAGAAATGGGATCATAATACTGTGTGTGGGGGGGAAGCATTTAAGAACTAGAAGAAAGTTGCATATTTCATCATTGCTACACTGTACCCTGACTGACTCATCGTTTCCCCAAGACCCTATTGTAAGGGTATGTTGCTTCACCTAATGATGGGCTTTGGGTCCCCAATCGGTACTCCCCCTCATTTATAATGATATAATTTTTAGTTTTTTGATGCTGATACCTGATCCCTTTGACACCTCATGGTCACACAGACTGGTGTGATTCTTCCTTGTGGGTTTTGTCGCTTTCAAGTTAGATGGCCTCATGTTGACAGCAGAATATTTATTAATGATGACTGTGTCTGTATCATGGGGTTTCTCTAATTTTCTTATTTTTCATGTTTTTTGTATTTTCAATTGGAACTTGTATTACTTTTATTTTTAAACATACAATCAAACATTTTAGCAAAGTCATGTGTCTGCTTTGGTGAAGATGTGTCCTCATGTCTATTTCACACCACTATTAAACTATCCCATAATAACCCAAAAGCAATTTGTCCACATGCTCCTACATCATTTTTCCTTTTCCACCCCTACCCTCACTTTCACTTGGGAGCTTTGTCTAGTTTGCCTATATCAAGTCACCTCCTACCCTGCAGCATAAGCCAAAAACTGAGAGTCAACTTTGTGTTAGGCTTTTCTGTCATACTAACCCCTCTCCATACCCAGCACCTACCCTCCAGGCTGTTCCCAATGCAATCTGTCTAAAAGGCAAATCTCCTAGCTTAAAATACTTACCATTGGGTCTGTGTTGTTATGAGATAAAGTTTAAACTCTTTAGCATTGTTGAAAGCCTCCTCTTTTTCTATTCCTTTGTCTTCTGTGATCCCTGCTCCCAACCAGGGATATCATTTGTACACACTGTGACCTGTCAGCCTTCAGTGTGCCTTTGCACACACTGGTCCCTCTTTATTCAACTTTGCTTCCCCACTTCCCTCCCTAACTGGTGAATTTTTGTCCCTCCTTAAGTAAGCAACACAATCTTCAGTCCTAAGTAAGTCTTACCCTAGTGCCTTGGACACAATTGACTTCATCTGTTAGATTCCCTTATACAGAGGTGTCGAACTGGCCCATGGGCTGCATGCTGCCCACCCCCCCCCAACTTGGTAGGTTTTTTTGTTGCCTACCCATGATGTTCTGAAATCAAATGAAAATAGGAAAAAATTGTTATGAAGAAAATAGAGCTTAGGGGAGATTGAGACAATACTGGACATGCAATTCCCTTGTTAATTCTTTAACTATTGAAGAAGAGTAAATACATGGTCCAGTGTGTTTCCTGGGGACATGTATGAATGCGCTGACTCAGTTCCAGCCAGAGATGTCTGGAAGCGATATGTCTGACACTCTCGGTGTCATGCAATGTAATAGCAAAAAGACTAACAAGAGCACTCTGGGTTGTGCTGTTATGAATCATACCTAGTGGCAGCACTGGTTAGCATTTTTAGAGGGAAACCATGACAATTGTCCATCACGTTTGTCAGCTGTCCAACATTTTATGTTTTTTATTAGTTACTTTATTATATTTTCTGGTCACAACATAAGAGATAAGTGAAAACTAGTAGGAGGAAAATGCTGGCAAATTTCGGTTATAAAAGAATAGTTTTAGTTTTACAAATACATGAAATAAAATCAATGTGTAAATAAAAGAAATCATATAGTGTTTTAATTATCTATATTCCTGAATCCTCACTTCAAAATATAAATTTAACAAAATCTGTCAATATGATATGGCCCATGTGAATCTTGTCTGTTGCATCAAGTGGCCCATGTTTTATTGGCGTTTGACACCCCTGCCTTAGACCAAACCCATTGCTATTGAGTGGATTCTGGCTCATCATGACCCAGGAGAACAGCATAGAACTACCCCATAGGGCAGCAGTTCTCAACCTGTGGGTTGCGACCCCTTTGTGGGTCGAACAACCCTTTCATAGGGGTCATCCGATTCATCACAGTAGCAAAATGACAGTGGTGAAGTAGCAATGAAAATAATTTGATGATTGGGGGCGGTTCACCAACACATGAGGAACAGGATTCAAGGGTTGTAGCATGAGGAAGGTTGAGAACCACTGCCATGGGGTTTTCAAGGTTGTGATTCTTTACAGAAGCAGACTGTCATATCTTTCAGTTCGCATCCAAGTGCTTCATCTCTGCACCACTAGGGTTCCTTGAATTCTCTCATACATCTGGATAAGTATTTATCTAAGTTTGTTTCTCCAATGAACTTTACATCTCCAGTAGTGCCAGTCATCTGAAGACACACCATCAAATCCTGAAGGTCTGAAAATTCCATCCCATTCCATCCAGCCTTGAGATAACAAGTCATAGATGAACGCCTTAAATGTTTCTTAGAGTATCAATAAGCCAAATCCATTGTCTTTCTGTTTTTTTCCGCCTCTGATAGCCTACTTAGTTTGAGTTGTAATACATGTCTTACCAAAGCATATTATTCTTAGGAGTTGAAGACAAGAATATGAGAGTGGGCTTGGAAGGCAGGGGAAAGGGGGAAGGTGAGGAATCCCATTCTTCAGCATTATTGTTGTTTTAGGTACCATCCAATCAGCTCCAATTCATAGCCACTCCATATACAACAGAACCAAATGGTAGCCCATCTTGCGAGAGATTCACAATCATTGCTATGTGTGGTCCTTTTGTAATTTCCTGTCAACTTGATAAATAGGTCTAAGGGTGAAGTCTGGCCTGTCGGGTCACAGCCTGATAAATGCCTCCTTGTGGGTGTGGCCTTCTCATGAGGATCCTGGAATCTTTCTCTTTTCTCTGCCTTTGACTTCCTGTTGACAAGCCAGGCAGAGACTTGCTGAGACCTATGAGTAATCCCTCTCTCTGCTTCACTTCCCTGCTGTTGAGATGCTTGGAGAGCTGGAAAAGCAACATAGAGACCTGCGCCAGTGCTGAGATGCTTCCGCTGCCACTGAATCCACAAGGCTTTTCACCCACCAACCTGTGATCTTCCTGCACTTTGTATTATTGCATGTGGCTGCCTGAGTCTGAAGAGAGATTTATGGACTAGTATCAGACTTTTTATCTGGACTGGGCTGGAATTCTTGATATTCCATTGCTCTTTGATAGAAAGTTTTTGTATATTCTCTGATACATATATGAGTGTCTCTGAATTTGTTTCTCTAGTCAACCTGGTCTATATCTGAGGCCATTGTCATGGCCACTAAGGCAATTAATTCATCTTGTTGATGGTCTACCTTTTTTTTTTTTCACAGACCCTCTACTGCTCCCACCTTTTTACATGCCCAAAGTACATAAAATGCAGTCTTGCCATCCTTTCTTCTAAGTAGAATTCTGGGCATACTTCTTCCTCATTCTTCATCAACACCATCCTTCCATCTAGAACTCCTTTTCCACACCTACCATCCTTTGAAATTAACAGGATCTCACCTAAAGGTCGTTGTTAGGTTTAAAATAGGGGGTTTAAATCAAAACATTGCCAATAATAACTGGGATAGGTGATGATTAGCATCAAATTGTCTCCCATGCCCATCTTCCAGGCAGTCAGAAGTCCCTTAAGAGGAAGGTAGAAAGACTTTCTGATTGAAGGTCTCAAAGCCAGAACCCTCTGGACTGAGAAAATATGTCCACAGAATCAACCTGACTGGAGTTTTTTGAGATCGCAGAAATGAAAGGGGTAGAGAAAACATGGACTTCATGAAAGGAAAGCGAAAGCCAGACAGGACTCTTTGCATAGTCATTTCCATTGACCTGAAATAAACAGGGTCAAAGCTGAATGTCTGAGTCTGAGAATATGTTAGGAAATTGCACCAGTCAAGGGCATGGCAGGAAACAGATAGCACATGCAAACTGGGTAAATGGAGACACGTTTACTAAAGGGTTTGTTGATAAAGGATTTGGCAAAGGTTACAGAATTCCACAAGAACAAGCTGGGTGAACAATGATGTTGATCCTACTAGGCTCCCATCTCTTGCTGATATTGCCCACAGGGGAACCCCAACAGTAATTCAGACAACTTCATGCAGTTCAAGGATCTTTGGTGACCCCATGGGACTGTAGTTCAAGCTACCCATGCATGCTGCATGCGAAGAAAGAAACTTTTTACTCCCATAAAGATTAGCAAGTCTGGAAAACCCTCAAGGGAAGTGTCCTATAAGTCAGAATCACCTCAACAGAAATGGTTTGGTTTGATTTGGAACAAACAAATCCAAGTTCTCCCTTACTCCTTTGTCTGCACACCTCCAGTTTGAGTCTCCATTTCCTTTCATCCAAACCACCTACCTGTGTCCTGTTCATATTTCAGTAGTTTGTGTCTGATATTCATGCAGCCTCTGGGGACCTGAAAGGTTTGTGTGTGTGTGTGTGTGTGTGTGTGTGTGTGTTCTAGCCAATTCGTGATCTCTCTCTAGAGCTAACAGATGTGGAAGAACTGTGTCTGTCTAGTTAGCCAGAGCTGAATGTGGTCTTGTTGGAGGAAGTGGCATTTTCATCAGGAAATGAATGAGAAGAAGGCATCTGGACAAAAGGAAGAGCAAAGTCAAGGCCCTAAGACAGAGGGCACGTCCAGTATTACAAGGACACATAAGAAGTGGAGCCCAATTGACAGACTTAAGTACTTCATAACTCATCAATAATAGTGACAATATCAACTCCATTAGTCCAGATTTAAGCAGTCTTCAGTATGAATGACATGACAGCTCATTGTAAAGAAAGCCAAAATCCTCAGCACTGGATGAGTAGGTAACATCCTGGTAAAGGGAAA
The DNA here is from genome assembly GCA_004026705.1 of Nesogale talazaci. NCBI lineage: Eukaryota > Metazoa > Chordata > Mammalia > Afrosoricida > Tenrecidae > Nesogale > Nesogale talazaci. Next base: position 15,722 of record PVJH01008067.1, on the reverse strand, counting down.
AAAGCTTGAACTTCTTTCAATGCTCAGGGAGTCAGCAGTCCAGAAATCAAATGATGCATTGCACTAGGTAAATCTGCTGCGCAAGATCTCTTTTAAAATTTTTATTTTCACAAATCCTCTTACTGGTTCTTAGAGCTCTTATAAGAATTCACACTTCCACTGTATCATGCACATTTGTGCATATGTTGCCATCATCATTTCCAAAACATTTCCTTTCTACTTCAGCCCTTGGTAACAGCTCCCCTTTTTTGCCTTCCCTCCCCCACACTCCCACCTTCATGAATGCTTGATCATTAATAACTAAATTATCTTTATTTTCATATTTTACACCATTCCCTGTCTCCCTTCACCCATGTTTTTGTTTTTCATCCCCATAGGCTCTGGGGAGGGGTATGTAAATCAGTTCCCTCTTTGTCCCCCTTCTCCCCTCATCTTTCCCCTCTGCCTACCCTCATGGTATAACTACTCTCATTATTGGTTCTGAGGGGGTTATCTGTCCTGGATTCTGTGTGTCGAGACTTCTTTTCTGTACCAGGGTACATGCCCTAGTCTAGCCAGATTTATTAGAACTAAGAACATAACCGTGTTGGGGGGTGGGGAGGGGAGCATTAAAGAATTAGAAGAATGCTATGTGTTTCATCAGTATATACTGCACCCTGTCTGGCCCATTCCTTCCTGGTGACCCGTCTGTGAGGGGTTGTCCAATTGTCTACATATGGGCTTTGGGCTTTGAATCGCCTCTTCACCCTCCCCCTCATTCACATCAATAGGATTTTGTTTGTTTTGCATCTTTGATGCTTGATCCGAACAACACCTCCTGATCACACAGGATGGTGTGCTTCTTCCATGCAGGCTTTGTTGCTTCCCTGCTAGATGGTTGCTTGTTTAACTTCAAACCTTTAAGACCCCAGATTGTATATCTTTTGGTAGCCGGGAACCATCAGCTTTCTTCACTACATTTGCTTATGCACCCATTTTGTCTTCAGTGACCATGTTTTGAAGGTGAGCACTACAGAATACCAGGTTATTAGAACAAAGTGTTCTTGCATTGAGGAGGACTTGAGTAGAGACCCAATATACATCTGCTACCTTGATACTTAACCTATAAATAAATATATGTAGATAGACCTATAGCCTTATCATTATATCTTAATATACTTACTTATGTACACGCCTATGTTTATACCTCTATACCTCTTTTGTTCTTTCCTCTATTTCCTTTTACTTTCCTCCTATCCCACTGTCACGTTTGACCTTCAGCCAGCTCTCTCTACTTCCTCTCAGTTACACTGCACTTGATCAAACCACACCAGGCATTCCATGTCCTCCTCACCATCAATTTTAGATCTCTTGTTGTTCCCTTGTCCTTGGGTTTGTTGGCTCCCCCTCTCCTCCCCCCATCCTCCTCTCCCCTGCCTCCCCGAAATCACTGGTCCCATTGTTTGCTTCTGAGGATTGTTTATCCTGCCTATCTTACTTAGATAGACACGAAACAAAAAAATAGCCTATGAGTGCTTCCTGGTCTGTCTGCTGACCCTTATGAATGTTTTCCAATTGGGTCTGATGCAGTCTCAAGCCCTGCACCCCCGAGTCTGAAGTCTCATTTCAGAATTCCTCGGTGACTTTTTTGCTTTGTTCCGCTCGTTGCTCTGTTGAGCATCTTGTGCATTACCAATTTCTCACACTGTGTCTCCAGTGCTGGCCTCCATAGAGCTGTGGGTCAGAAAGGGACACGCATGGATGTTACTTTGATGACTAACATGTGGTTGATTCAAGCCGTGGTATTTTCAATCACCTCATACACACAGGAACGTGAACAAGGACTGAGAGATATCAAAGAGGAAGCATAGATGCATGTAAATCATGGTGCTTGAGAAGAATGTTGGATTGCCACCAGAACCTCCCAATCTGCTTGGCAGAAGGACAAGCCAGAGTGCTCCTTAGAGGAGAGGATGGGGTGACAACATCTGAAGTACTTTGGACATGTTATTCAGAGACCAGTCCTTGGAAAAGGACATCGTGTTTGGTAAAATGGAGGGGCCACTAAGAAGAGGAAGACCCTGAAGGAGATGGATTGGAATAATGGCAGCAACAAGAGGTTCAAACATAAGAATGAACGGGAGGCTGGTGCTCACGGCCTTGGCCATATCTGTACATGGGGTCACTTCTACTGCGCATGGAGTTGCCCTGAGTCAGATGTCACCTAACAACAGCAACAAACACCCTCCCCAACCCATTGCCATTGTGCTGACTCCACCTTGCCTTATAGGGGTTTCCGAGTCTGACATCTTTATGGAAACTGACCGCCACCCCCTTCTCTCACAAAGAAGCTGCTGGGTTGGAACTGCAGTGGGGTGCTTTAACCACTGCATCACCCAAGCCTACCCACAGCCACTGCTGTTGAGTCAACTGCAAGTGACAGCAACCCTCTAGGGCAGGGTGGTGTTGCCGCTTGGGGTTTCCCAGGCTCTAAATCTCTCCAGGGACAGCCAAGTTCCTGAGTTGACACCACTAACCTTGCGCTTAGCAGCTAAATGCACTCTGTGTCCAGGGCTCCTTCATGTAAGTATCCAGTGCCTTTAATGTGCTCTGTGGACGAAGCCAGCCTTTCTATGAGAAGCCATTTCTATTTTCTGGGCTGGTTTTCTCATTCGTCGGGGGAGAGCTCCGCTTCCCTACAAAAGCATCTTACGTGGAAAGAGGTTGCAAAGAGTCATTAGTGTATTTGAAGAAGGCTTAGTGCAGAGTCATGGGTGGTCACTGTGGGACCCGCAGTCGCTGTCAGCAGCCAACAGGAGTTCTCTTGGCACTCACCATTTGGGGCCCCAGGGATGGCTTTCACCTGTGAAAGTCAGTCACTGTCCAACACAGGGCTTTCTCTTACCGAAGCAGAAAGGGGAGGAGTGAGGTCCTGATCCACCCATTCCCACTCACTTGTGCCGCCTCTTCCTTTTCCCTGCCCCTCTTCCTCACCCCTTTGTGATCACGTCCTAAAGAAACCACCAGCATGGGAATCTACAGCGTCTTCTGGAACAAGAGGGCTCGTCATAATGAGGATATCAAAGATTTATAGCATCAGTTCCAACTTCAACACGTCAGAATGCCTCTAAGGAGTGTTCTTGTGTCCGGTCCAAAACTGAGCTACCCAGATGTTCATCTTTCAGCCAAGCCTTGAGAACGACAGATACAATTGGAGAGGAAAAGGCAAATCCCCAACACTAGAGAACTAAGTAGGTCCACAAAGCGATGGCCTAGCCATCCAGCCAGATGTGATGCAATCACGTTTCTATCGCTTGTGTCCATGGTTAAGATTTGCAATCAACTTCTTCTCTTTCCTAGATGCTGACTTTCATGGGTTTTACTGTAGCAGAGACTTGCTTTATTTTCATTGCAAAAAAAGGCCACTTCCAGTGTATGTCATTTTTGTGATTAATAATAATAATAATAATAATAATATGTTGCAGTGAGGTACCATTGAGACTGTTTACACTCAGAGGGACTCTGTGTACAACACAGCAAAACACTGCCCAGTCCTGCACCAGCCTCACCATTGTCCCCCTGCCTGAGCCCATGGTGACAACCACAGTGTCACTCCATCGCGAGGACCCTCCTCTCTTTCCACTGCCCTCCACTCTACCCAGCATGATGTCCTTCTCCAGAGACTGGTCTCCTGTACAGAAATACTATGTGCACAAGTAATATGTGTGTGCGTAGAACAAATACAACACCAAGGAGTTCTCCATTGCTAGCAAATCCACCTCTAAATTTTCCTGTATTCTCTGAATTGTCTAGAAAAACGGTCTTTTCTTTTTAAACTTTAACACATAAAAACTAAGATGGTTCTTTGCTGAGGGGTGGGGGGAAGGGCAGGACTCTCAGGCATTGTCTGGCTGTATCCGTGACCTTTACCCACCGGAGGCCAGTAGCAGCCCCCACCCCATGTCGTTAGGACACCCGGAAGGTCTCCGGGCATCACTAAATGTGCACTGGAGGCAAAATCATGGTCATCGCTGATAGCAGTTAATGACCATGAAGCGAACTCCGATGATTCCATCTTGGTTTCATCCAGGATTGGCAGGATTGGGTGGCTGTGGTGGGGAATTTGGGTTTTGAAGCAGCTTGTGCTGTGTCAACGTTTAACGTCAAGTAATATTTATTCCAGAAGATGAGGACACAGCTTCAAACGTGTACAAGAACAGCAAATAAGTGGTTCCACGACTCCGCAGCAGTGCCTCCTCTTGGAAAATTATGTGTTTCGTTGCTGCGTGGGCTCCACTTTCACAAACTGAAGTCATGCCAGGCAGCCGCATGGGGATGCCCGCGTCTCATGCCTCCTCGTCATATAGGAAGGAACATGAGATACACAGAACCCCTGGAAGATTCTCCAGCGCTGATTTCCGAGGCACCGTCATGCTCAGCGCCTGTCCGTGGGTTCATGTGCGTAAGGAGAGGCACCCGACATTCCCCATGGGGAGGGAAGATCAACGTTCATTGTCAGTTTGGGTTACTGCGGTAGCTGCTGTGCTGCTGTGTGGGACTTCCTGTACTGGCAGGGTCACTCGTCACGGGCAGCTTTCAGCAGAGCTTCCAGACTAAGACGGACTAGGACGACAGACCTGGGGAGCTACCAGGGAATATTATCAAAGGCAAACCCCACGGGTCGCAGCAGAACATCTTCCAACTGATGGCTTGGGCCACACGTCATCAGGAGCCATCAATCGCTGGAGCATGGCGTGCTTGGTGCAGCCGCGAGGGGGAGGGAGACTCTCCGAAGGTGGACGTTCCCTGTCACTGCAACAGACCAGTGGTCAGGAGGACCCTGCAGGAACCAGGCCGCCTTCCCCTCCCCCTCCCCCCCCCCCCGCTGTCCACAAGGGAGGCTGCATTGAGCCGAGTGGGCAGAAGTTCACAAGCCCAAAGTGGAGTCATGGCGTTCAAGATGCCCATCTTCCAAGATCCCAAGAGACACCTGGATGAGCCAGATCAGCCCTTGGAGATTACCAGCATCAGGTGGGAAAGCGTCGCTTGGTGGGGAGGGCAGACGTGACTTTCCATTCGGAGGGGCAGCCCCATCCTGAGCAGAAGGAGTAGGGAGTGTGGAGCCGCACACCTCCCGGGATGCATTTGGCAGCTCAGCTCGAGAGGAAGGGGAAGAGCCGACAAGAAGGAGGGGAGGAGAGAGTAAGCTGGGAGCCCGAGCAGCTGGCGACTGAATGGGAGACGCTTGGCTTATCCTGTAACAGCCCTGAGAGAAGGTAGAGAGGGGTGTGGCGAGGGAAGGACAAGAGCTGCTCCGCCCTTGGGCAGATGATCACTTGACGGCTGGATTAGGGAAGGCATCGGAGCAGGACAAGCCCACGCCCAGAGAAGAGCTGGCGAGTGGCGGCCCAGCTAGGTGGGGGAGGCTAGACGGGGTTGCATTTGGAAGCAGAGGGCCCCAAAGAGGAGCCAGCTGTGGGGGCGAGGGGAAGGGAGGTGGGAGAGTGGAAGGCGTGAGCCAGGCGGCCCGAAGCTGAAGGGACTCGAGCTGTGACTAATGGCAGAGCCCAGGACTGCCAGGCCCTTGGAAACCCATTTTTATTTTTAAATAGGCTCACTGCCAGTAAGTAGGGCATTTTGTAACTTCCTTGGGAGTGCAGGCCAAAAGGCCCAAGAAGCGCCCAGCTGTGTAAGCAGTATGAGCCCCAGGCAAGAAGCGCAGCCTGGTGTGAGAGGAGCACTTCAACTAACTCTCTCTCTCTCTCTCTCTCTCTATATATATATATATATGTATGTATATGTATATACATATATACATATATACATATACACATACGTGTGTATACATATATTTATATTTATAAAGCAAATGTATTGATATGTCAAACTCCCTGCCATTAAGCCATTGCCAACTCATAGCACTCCTATAGGACTAGTAGAGCTGTCCCAGGGACTCTTTAACTGTTGACAGGAATAGAAAGCCCAGTCTTTGGTCCACCGAGCAGCTGGGGGTTTCGAACAGCTGACCTTGAAGTTGGAAGCCCAACGCGTCATCACTCCATCACCAGGGCTGATGCCTAAAATGTCACCCCTCAAGGATTCTTCTTGTTGTTGTTGTTCAGTACCATCGAGTCGGTTCCCACCCAAAGCGGTCGGTGCTCTGCACAACAGAGGGAAACACTGCCCAGTCTGGTTTAGAATAAAATACAGATTCCTGTCCCAAAGACAAGACGGCAGGCAGCCGGAGAGTGATGGAGTCCCCCCGAGGAGGTGAAGGAAGGGACTCAGGCAACAAAGGCACTCAGGACAGAAGATTTTGACAATGTTCAGGCTGGGGGATTGAAGTCACGTGGTGTGTCGTCACCAGGGGGAGCAGGAGTTGATGCTGTGCTGGAAGGGGGCGGGGGCAGCCTCCATCCACTAGGACTAGAAAGAATGAGAGGTGGGTGGACAGGAAAGGAACTCTGGCCTGTTTCAGGTTTCCTGGGCACCCCCCGCCCCCCGATTCCTTTGTGTTTAGCTTGCAAAGGTCAAAGTCCCGTCCTCTTCCAGTGGCTGTTGGTCCAACCCAGCCTTGAGCAAAGCAGGAAATCGCACCTACCCCACTGCCAAAGATGAACTACGAGGCAACCCTAAACAAGCAGCTGTCCCAGACTCCCCTAGGTGAGTCACCCAAACATTCATTTGAAATGCAGGTTCCAGGATAATTTTTGAAATCGTTTCAACTGCTTTTGAAAACTCAGTCAAGCCTGGTTTTCTTAATGAAGGTTATCCTTTGTAATACACTGCTGAGTTTTCAGACCTTTTCATTCACTGACGATTGACAGCATCTCAGATCAAACTCACTACCATCAAGTTGCTTCTGCCTCCTGCAAAGGAGCCCCAGCGGGGGCACAGTGGGTTATGAATGGTCACCTGTCAGCACCCACCAGCCTCTCTGAGGGAGAAAGATGAGGCATTTCTGCGCGTGTGAAGATTTACAGCCTTGTAAACAGGGACAGTTCTACTCTACCTTCTAGGGTCATTATGCGTTGGAAATGACTTGATGGCAATTGGTTTGGTTTCTTTGCTTGAGCCTCCATTTTCTTCACACTGCTTACTTGTCCTCCACTGGCCACTTCTCCTTTCATTGATTCTTTGTTTCATTGATTTAATAAATATTTATTGAATGCCTGGAATGCAGAAACTACTGTCCAAGAGGTTGAGGAGTTACAAAGATTAGATAATCTGGTCTCCACCTCAGAGGACCTGTTAGTGACGGACATGTGTTCTTAAAAGCAATGGAACAAGCACTATATATGTACCAAGTACTAGATATATATGTACCGAATTTTAGTTCACTTAGTAAACAAAATTCCTTAAGTTTATCGTTATGTATCTCTAAATTTGATCTCTTTTGCTTAAATTAACAAAAGCCCAAAAGACCTTGAAGCAACTACTTCCTTTAATTGCCACCTGCATGAGTTTTAGTGTGCTAGCTGGTCAAATGTTCACATAATTACTGAAAAATAATATGTTGGGTTTTTTAATTCTTGTGTTATAATTAAAGTATTTTATAAGACCTGGGGATAAAAAAAAAACAATAAAGAAAAACAAGTTTGGTGTATCTCAAACTAAAAGAACTGGGGAAAAAATTCAAGCCTGGAGTTGCAATAGTAAAGGATTCTTTGGGCAAAATATGTAACAACTAAGGAAGCATCCAAAGAAGAGGAAAGGAATGCACAGTTACTGTACAAAAAAATTGGGTCAATGTTCAGCTATCTCAGGAGGGAGGATATAGTCAAAAACTGATGATACTGAAAGAAGAAGTTCAAGTTGCATTTGAGGCACTGGCAAAAAGCAAGACTCCTGGAATTGATGGTGTGCCAATAGAAATGTTTAGATAAATGATATAACACTAGAAGTACTCACTCATCTATGCCAAGAAATTAGAAAACAATTACCTGATCAACAGTTTCATTATCAACAATGTCAGTGATATATGGAAGTACAGTTTTGATGAAGATAAGTTTTAAGTTCTTGCAGCAGTGTACCAACAGGGATCTGCCACAAATTCTAACCATACTCACAAGAGGGCATGGAGCAAGGGACATCATTGCAGCTGCCAGATGGATCTGGCTGATAATAGAGAAAAATGAATTAAATGATATTAACTTTTGTTTAATTGACTATGTAAGGGCATTCAACTGTGTAGACCATGACAAATTATGGATGATGTAGCAAAGTATAGGCATTTCAGAACAGTTATTTGTGCTTATACAGAACCTATACCAAAACAAGACAGTAGTGTGTGGTTTAAAATTAGGAAAGGTGTGTGTCAGGGTGGTGTCCTGTCACCATCCTTATTCAGTGCAAATAGTCCCAGAAAATGGACTATACAAAAAATAACATGGCATCAGGATTGGAGAAAGATTCATCGCTAATTTGCCATATGCAGGTAGTACAACCTTACTTGCTGAATGCAAAAATGGTTTGAAGCATTTATTGATGAAGATAAAAGACTACTGTCTTCAGAATGGATTATATCTCAATGTAAAGAAAACAAAACCCCTCACATCTGGACCAATGAGCAGCATCATTGTAAATGGAGAAAATATTAAACGAGTTCACTTTACACACTCCACAAGTAACTCCCAGGGAGACAACGAATGAGACATTAATGTATTGCATTGGGTAAATCTGTTGCAAGGAACCTCTTCAAAGTGGTAAAAAAGCACTAACATGCCTGGTCCGTGCCATGATATTTTCTCTTTTTAAAAAAATCACGAGGGTGGAACACTGGGGGAAGGAGAGGGAACAAGGAGAGCTGATACCAAGGACTCAAGTAAGAAAGAAAATGTTTTGGGAGTGAGGATGGCAACATATGGACAAATATGTTTGATACAATGGATGTATGGAATGTTATAAGAGCTGTAAGAGCCCCTAAAATGATTTATTAAAATAATAATAATAAAATGAAAAGCTTGATTGCCAAGCCGTGATATTTTCAATCACCTCACATGCATGTTACAGTCATGGATGCATTTGAATAATAGCGCTGGCCAAGAAAATATCTGTCTGGAAAGAGGGTAGTCGGTTGTCTTTAGAAATGAGGATGAGGGACAAAATAGTAATCATTTATAAATGATTGAGGGTTCTTGGGGGAGGCGCAGCGGGAGGGAGGGGAAATATGAGGAGCTGATACCAAGGGCTTAAGTGGAAAGGAAATGTTTTGAGAATGATGATGGCAACAAGTGTACAAATGTGCTTTCCATCAATTGATGGATGTATGGATTGTGATGGGAGTTATATGAGCCCCCAATAAAATGATTTAAGAAAAAAAAAAGAAATGACAATGAGGATGGTAGATGTTGTCTCAAATAGTAAAACAAAATAAATAAATAAAACCAAATAAAAAGAAAATGGCACAGGACAGGGGTTTAGCTCTGTTGCACTCAAAGTTGTTAAAAGTCTGAAACAGCTTTTTATTATTAAAAGATCATCTTACTGTGAATTCTTACAGCTCTTATAACAATCCACTCATCAATTGTATCAAGCATATTTGTGCATATGCTGCCGTCATGATTGAAATCTCTTCCTCACCTAGCCAACTAAACATTTTCTCTATTTATTGTTATACTGCCCCCTTGTGGACATTGCCTGCAACTGCAGGCCAGGTGCTTCCATTTTCTTGTGGTCATTTATTATAACTGCAGCGTTGGCTCTTGATTTCTTGTGTTAGCGCGCCGTGTGGTGGACTTTTTGCACAATGTCGAACCTTTTTGAAATGTTTAGTCTCTTTCATAGTTTTAGGAGGCCTGGTGGGGCCTACTGGTTACGCATTAGGCTGCTCATCACAAGATCAGCAGATAGAAGCCATCAGCCCTTCTCCAGGAGAAAGATGAGGCTTTTTACTCCTATAAAAAAGAATTCACCAAACACACACACACACACACACACACACACACACCATTTTTTTAATTTAAAAAAATTCACAGAAGCAGGTATTCCGTGTCCTATATAGGATGGCTATGAGTTAGAATCGGGTTTATGGCAGTGAATTTGGGTGGGTTTTTTGGTTTAATAGTTTTATCGGCACCTGCTTCACATAGCGTACAATTTCATCCAGCTGACATAGGGAGAAGAGTTGTGCCGTTTTCACCACAATCCATGCCGGGACATGTTCTTCTCGTTGTTGTTAGTTTCCTGCTTCTCCCCCCTCCCACACACACCCCCATCTCCCCTGCCAGGCTCCCAGTAATGACTGTTCTAATACCTGGCTCTTTAGATTGACCCAGCCTGGACTTCCTTTCCAGAAAACCATACAAAACCAAACATGATGCAGACAAGTATAAAACAGCAACCAGCATGAAACAACACAGAGAAAAACCTCAATCTAAAAGAAAGCAGAAATTTGAAAAACTGGAACCACTTTCAAATAGGTCAAAAGGGACATCGAATGAGAAGGTGTCACATTTTAGCCTCACGACATGTGTCTGCTAGCCACGCTATTCACACCTCTGGACTAGGGTCACAGGGGATTCGCCAGAAGCGTCATCCACGTGGGGACCCTGCAAATGGAATTTCTTGGCTTCCACTGTCAGCCACAGGGACCCCTGGCGGCATCGTGATTGCAAGTTGAGCTGCTAATTGCAAGGCCAACAGTTTGGAAAAGCCCCAGCTACTCTGAGGCCGACAAACTTGGCTTCCTGCTTCCATAAAGAGTTACAGCCTCAGACACTCACAGGGACGAACAATTCTACTCTGCCCTACAGCGTCACTATGAGTCTGAATTAACTCAATTATAGCACGTTGAATCGGCCCTAGCCTTCTGCAAACCAGGTGTCCACAACTAAACTCTGTTACCCTTCATTCCTCAAGACTTGGATTTGATTCTTCACAATCCTTAGACCACACAGGCTAGTGGTGTGCTACTTCCATGTGGACTTAGTTGATGCCTCGCTTAAATGGCTGTCTTCTTCCTCCACTTCCTCCTTCTCTTCTCTTCCTGCCCTCCTCCTCCTCCACAGTTCCTTCTTTTTCCTTAAAAGGTGACATTTAGGACTTGATAGAAGTGATGTATGGATTGCGGTAAGAGCCCCCCCAAAAAAATATTCATTAAAATAGAAAAGTGATATTTATTCAAAGGAGAAGAAAAGGTTACAGGATGTTCATCCCTTGACTCCCTTCCCTCCTCCCTCCTGCTGTTCCACGTCAGCCCCCACCCACCCCCATCCCCAGGTCTAAACTCTGGTCAATTCTAGGCAACAGGACAGATAATCCCTCTCAGACAAGGCCATTAACATTGAGGGCCATCTTTTCAGTGGAGGTGCGGCCAGTTACATAATCTCCTGTCAACTTGCAAAGGGGTAAAGTCAAGCCTGTCAATCGAGTGGCAGCTTTATGACCTCAATTGGAGGCACGATGAAGATAAAATAGCTTACTGGTGGCTAGGTACACTCACTGCCTGCAAGACATTCCTGTTGAGAAGCCAAGTGGAGCTACATGAACGGTGCCAAAGCCTTGGCAATTACTCTTTGACATAAAGTTCTCTTACACATATGAGTGTCTCTGGATTTTTTTCTCTAGTCAACCAGCACTAATACAGGAGGTGTTGTAGAAGGTCTCCATGTCCTAGCATCCTCTTATCCTGTCACCATGTTAATAGCCCCACCCTTAATGCCAAAACATCCACCATGAGCAGTGTGTTAGTCTGAGTAGAGAAACACACTCATAGACATGCATATGGATATAAGGGAAGGGTTTATATACAAGAGGAATGCAACATTGAGAAAGCAACCCAGTCCAGCCCAAAGTCATAAGTCCAATATTAACGCATATGCCAGTCTATAAAGTCTCTTTCCGACTCATGAAGTCACAGGCCAGTGGGTGCAGAGTCCCGGCGCTGGCAGGGGTCTCCCCATGGCTCTTTGCTTCCAGGGCTCAGGGTCCATCAGCAGCCTCCAGTGGTGATAGAAGCAACTCAGCACTGGCAGGGGTCTCCACGTGACTTCTCCAACTTCAGAGGTCTGGTTCCATCAGGGCAAGGCCGTGTGGCTTCTTCTCCAGCTCCTTCAGCTCCTTGGACTCTGCCATCTTGTCTTGTCAGTAGTTCATTGTCTCTGAAACTAACTCCCAACAACTGGGGAGATAGCTTCTCATCTCCATGAGGGAAATATCACAAGATTTCCCAGAAGTCTCAGGAGAAAGCCATGCCCACACGGTGGCCTCATTGGCTACTCAATGGCTACCCCCAGATTAACAGGCTAGACTCCACCACTACATCTCAATCATGAAATTAACATAAGCACATGACTGCCACAAGTGGTTCTGTGTATACAGTGTTGATGGGAAGCCCTGAGATGGTAACTAAAGAAACTTGCTGCACATCAATGATCCTGGCCCATAGTAGGGCAGTGATCATCAATACTCTGCTTGAACCAGAAGAGAATTCCTCATGATTGCTTCTCATTCCTTTTCGTGCACATCTCTGTATAGAAAGGACACAATGCATCTTTTCATCAAGCCAGCCAACCTTCATCCAGATATTACAGAAGATGATGGCCTGGATGTCAGTGTGTCCAGCTTCTACTCCTTGCCTTCTTGTAGAATTGACAGATACCCTCCAGGATCCTTTCTCCCTTCTTGGCCAGAATCCCAAAAGAGTCCCTCAACATCTTGGTCCCCTCCAGCATTTCAGAAGGCATTGTAACTGGCAGCAAATGACCTAGTGCTGCTGTGGAGGTGTTAAAATATGTGGTAGACCTGATCCTCGACTCCACTGCTGGACATTTCATCAGCTTCATGGACTATGTGTGTGAGACAAGTATCTCCAATTAAGCACAGAGAATACAGAATGTATGGCCTGGGGTGCCCTCTAACTACAGCTTCTGCACTTCAGCCCACACATTGGTACCCCCAATGCCGGCATGGCAGGAAGCACTCAGGGAATCTCCTAATGCCATGACCACTTCTGTATCTGCTGGGCCAGTTCTCAAGTGGAAGTCAGGACCAAGACCTGGTGGCCTCAATCTGCTGCAAAATCGCATGGCAAAAGTAGCCCTTTTCTCAGGCTGAGATTGAGCTGGTGTGATCATACCATAATTCTTGATACAGGAAGAATGACTTGCTGCTGGATGACAGAGGGCTTCTCAAAACAGAGATATTTATGCCTCAGAGTAAGGACTCTAAGAGGTTCATGGCATCGGAGCTGCCATCTCATTCCAGTGACTCTCCATGTTGCCTTCCAACCCAATCCCAATGGGTCCTGATGCACAGACATGATCCTTAGAAACTTGGCTACTTGTATGAAGACAAGTCTTTAAGACCCCAGATGCTGTTCTTTCTGATAGTCAGGCACCATCTACTTTCTTCACTACACTTGGCTGTAGCACCCATATCTCCAATGATTTCTTCATGAGGGCAAGCATTATGCAGGGCCATGTCATAAGAACTAAATGTTCTTAGAATGAGGCTTAAATTAACTGTGAGCTCCAAATTCATGTCTATATCTATAGCTTTTTATTTTGTTTTAATCATTTTATTTGGTGCTCATACAACTCTTATCACAATCCATACATGCATCCATTGTATGTCAAGAACATTTGTACATTTGTTGCCCTCATCCTCAAAACATTTGCTTTCTATTTAAGCCCTTGGAATTGGCTCCTCATCCCCCCCTTCCTCCCCACTTCCCCCTCCATCGTGAACCCTTGATAATTTATAAATTAGTATTACTTTGTCATATCTTACACTGTCCAATGTCTCCCTTCACTCACTTCCCTGTTGTCCATATATAGATCCTTATAATTAGTTCCCACTTTCTAACCCGCCTTCCGTCCACCCTCCCAGTATCACTACTCTAAGCACTGGTCATAAAAGGATCATCTGTGTACCTGGGTTCCCTGTGTTTCTGGTTCCTATCTGTACCAATGTACGTCCTCTGCTCTAGCCAAATTTGTAATATAAAATTGGGATCATGATAGTAGGGAGGAGGAGGCATTAAAGAACTAGAGGAAAGTTGTATGTTTCATGATTGGTTTTTTTTGTTTGTTTGTTTTGTTTTGTTTGTTTTTTTGGGCATCACTGCTCTCCGGTGGTGGGAGTAGGAGGCCCAGCCCCAATGCTGGAATTGAACCTCCGTCCCACTGGGCCGCAGTCCCGCGCACAACCACTACGCCACCGGTGCTCAGCCCTTGTTTCATGATTGTTATACTGCACCTTGACTGGTTTATCTCCTCCCCGTGACCCTTTTGTTAGGGATGTCTGTAACCTACAGATGGCCTTTGGGTCGCCAACCTGTACTGCCCCTCATTTGTCTCTGGTTCGCTTTGAAGACATCATTTTCATCTTATGATAGAGAACATTATAAATCATCCTCTAGGGCATAATTGTATTGATATTAGAATTAATACTAATTTAACCAATGGAATGAGATTTTAAACACTGTTGAAAAAAAGAAACTATACAAAAATAGGCCAGCTTCAGCCCATAGTACATTAATTGTTGACTTGTACGGATTAACACAAAGAACTGGACACTGTTCATATGAACAATAAGGGGTTAGTGATAGGACAAAACTGTCACTAACACTCATTCACCATGGCAGAACTGTACCTACCAGACTAATAAAAGAAAGCCAGGAGGTTCTCTACTGAGTTGTTTGGCAGACTTGTAGCTAGCCTACACATATTTTATCTCCTTTTCTCAGGTGTGTTGTAAACATATTGTCTTGGGTTAAATCAATGACACTATAAACAGAAGGAGAGAAATGATAAGTTTCTCTAACATAAAATAACAGAGAGATAACGAGGAATGGACTATGGACTTGCACTTAATCCTAGCTCCAATATAAGAGCAATTAGTTCTTGTGAGATGACCCTGGAGATACGGATGCCAAAGAAAAGTATGATGAAGAAATTAGATAGTAAACAACCAAAAATGAAATTAGGTGGTTCTTGGATATCAGAAAATAGCATCTGGGGTCTTAAAGACTTTTTTTCAACCAAGTATGCATGTAATTGATACACCAACTAAGCCCATATGGAAGAAGCACAACTTGTGTGATCCAAGGATTGTCAATAATATAATCCAAATCCACAGGAGGGAATGGTGTCAGAGTTTGAACTGTGAAATTATAGTTTGCAGAATATTATAGATGATGGTGGAAGCCCCAAATGTATTTGCAAGATCTACGCCTAGAGTCAGCCTCTAGGTTTTGTCCTCTGACCATAATTGAGGGATAAGAATAGCCTGATTATCAAACAGAGAGTGTAGTAGAGATGATTATAGGACATTCAAATGAAAAATCAGCTTGGAACAGCCAATACCCAGAGAGAACCATAGAGCCAGCCCCACCACGAGACACGGCAATCCCTTAATAACCTGTAGCACCACAGGGGACAACATAGCACCGGAGACACTGTGTGAAAAGTGTGCCTGGTCTACACCATGCATAGCGGAATGAAACTCGAAGGGGGTGCAACAGGGCAGCAAGGGGAGGAAAGTAACCAAGTCCTCAAGGAATCCTGATAGTAGACTCAGGAGACAGGGTTGGCACCTCATCAAACCCAATTGGAAAGCACTCAAAAGGGTCAGCAGACAGACCTCAACTACATTTTCTTTTGTTCTCTTTCCCCCTATGTCTATAAGAGAGGACAACCAATCCCGAGGAGAAAAACAATGGGACAAGTAGTCCCAGAGTACATGGGAGAGCAAAGGGTAGGGAGGGGGAAGAGAAAACCAACAAACCCAGGGGCAAGGGA
>PVJH01008066.1:38080-88050 GCA_004026705.1 Nesogale talazaci | reverse complement strand
TGGGGGGGTGGCTAGGGGGCAGAGTGATTGGAGAAGGGCTATCTCAAGAATGGAAGCATGTCTGACTTCTGTCTTGTCTTGTGGTTATCAGCCTTGTGCTGTTGTGGAGCCAGCCTACTGAAGTGACACAATATCAGATGTGGTCCCTACATCATTTCCTCAATTTTATTATATGGTACTTGCACTCAAATTCAGGTTTGGAGATACATTAGTCCCTATCTGTTCATTGTATCATAGATTAAAAAAAAATACCCCAAACCTAAAAAAAAAAAAAAAAAGCAACAACTCCCTGTGGTGCACTAAAGAGTTTCCAAAGCTGCAAATCTTTGTGGGAACAGATGACTCACTGCTCTCAAGTGGATTCCCACCTATGGCACCTCTCCTCTGGGTTTCCAAGACTCTAACTGTTTACTGCAGCAGAAAACCTCCTCTTTCTCCCTTGGAACAGCTGGTGGTTTTGAACCCCTGACCGGGGGGAATCGCAGCCCAACCCATAACCATTATGCCACCAGGGAGCAGATAGTTTCATTTTTCTCTTACGGATCAATTGGTATGTTTGAACTGTTGACCCTGGCTCATACATTAGATGCTGTTTAAAATGGGACATAATTATAGCCACCAAAAAGGACATTTATTTTTTTGATCCTTGATTAGCTTTTGATGAAATGTTTAGAGATGTCCCCCAAACCAGGACAGTCATGAGATCGAGCAAGTGAAAATGAAAACGGAAAGAATATACAGAGCAGGCTAGTTACGTGAAATCCATGAGCAAAATCAACCCCAGAGACCCAGGGAGGTGAAGCTGGGCAAAGAGGCCCAGGGATCAAAGAGCTGTTTCTGATAAACAGGAACTGCACATCTGCAGAAGCCAAAAAGGACAAGCCAGGAAACCGACAACCGACATGAACACTCTCAACGAAGCACCTTAATCCCGAGGAAACGTCGCTCCCCACCCGCAGCTGAGAACAAAGGACTATTATTATTAGAATTATCATCAACAACAGAGATTATTTGTGAGCGCTAAGTGCCAAGTACTATAAAAAGCCCATTTCCTAAAGACCTTATTTCTTGAGACATATGAGATTGTAATTATTATTGCCATTCCCATTGAAGACTGAGAGCTTGAGGCTTGCAGAGTTCAGAGTTTACACATTGTCTGGTTGGTCTCATGCTAAACATCAACTTGCTAGTAAGAACAACAACAACAATAACAAAACCAATGAAAATATTCGCACCACGGAAGAAAGTGGTATTTTTGGAGCTTTGGGCTGCTAACAATAAGTTGGTAGTTCAAATCCACCAGTTTCTCTGAGAAAGGAAGATGAGCTTTTCTGCTCCCGGTAAGAATCTCAGAAACCAACAGTTCAATTCTGTTGAAAAGGTCTCCATGAGTCAGAATCAACTTGAAGGCACGGAGTTTAGGGTTGTGTTGGAACCAGAGCCGCCTCGGGCTGGGGAAGTGGAGGGCTGATGCTGACTAACTCCCGGGCCCACTTGGGTGTGCAGGGGTTGTATACTGGTAGCTTGAAAATACTGTTGTGGGAGAATTGACAGAAGGGAAGCTGGGTAATGGTTCTGATCAGGACTTTTCTTTTTTTTATTTCCTGAGAGCTGATCTTCAACATGTGCCCATTCATGACTGCCCAGAGGCCTGGGAGTGGTGACAACCACAGACAGATTGAGGGTTTGGCCAATAGGTTTGCTTCTGTTTCTTTCTTTTTTTAAACTTTTTTTTTTTTTGCTTCTGTTTCTTGTTTCACTTCTAATCAGAGGAAAGTTAATACCTAAGCAATTTCATAACATGCTGTGCTTTAGGTTTTAAAACCAACAGCATTCCATTGAGGAAAGATACGATCCCAAGTGACGCGTGTACTGTAGGCACTGGAACCGGTGCTCTCTCTACCTTTTCAGAAAATGTGCCAGTAATTTGCTACACTGCATGATACCATCCTTCCCCTCACTTATGCATTCATAAGCCTATTTTAAAGTAACTTCTTTTAAAACATTTTTTTGTATTGTAAAGCTGTAGACTATCTTGACTTCTTTTTGATTCTACTACTGGCATACTCATGGAGCCCTGGCAGCGCTGTCAGAAAAGCACGGAATTGCTGCTAGAGCCAAGCTCACACCGTCCAGTCAAGCTGAGTGAGAAAGAAACTGCAATCCCATGACGGGTCATTAAGAGTTGGCATGAATTCAATGGCAGTGAGTATTTTTATGAACCTTTTAGACGATTCTCATTAGACTATTTGACTTCATTTCAGGCTATCTTTATTAGCATATTAGACTATTCTAATAGTTAAGTTCATATAGGCTGAGCATCACTCTGTACCATCAGCTCTGGTACTGGCTGATAATTGAGAGCTCTTTATCACAGTCTAGAAGGGAAATTCAGGCAACCCTTACAAACTAATGTGCCAAGTGCTGTACTTAAATCTGTGCAAAGGATTCTGGGAGGCCAGCAAACATAGTGCTACTCAGGAATGGCAAATAGCTGATGGCTGTTCAGGGGAGGTGAGACTAGACTTTCTAGAATAGGGCTCAGAATGGAGAAAAGCACAGAACAGGAGAGAAAGATAATGAAATTAAAAATAAACTGAGCAGTTCATTGACCAAGAGACTGGCTGGAATAATAAATTGGACCATTCTAAGAAGGAATAAGATAGCTAGAGAAGAATTGACTTGCTAGACAGATCAGAGACAATGAAATCAGGATTCCCTGATGTCAATAGAGACTACAATGAAGATTGGCAGCAAAAAGAAAATAGATTTGAGGGATGTTAGCGAGGAGTGAACAGTTGGTGCCTTACTTAATGGGAGAAAGCGCCTAGGGTTTCAAGTTCCTTAAGTACACTCTGCCTCAGAGCTTGAGTGATGCTGCTGTGACCTTTAAGGACCTTTAGGAGATGTTTTACTCTGTCTTTTTGGTGATCTGGAAAATCAACAGAGATTAAAAAGCATTGTGGATGTACTAGGTCCCCTGTGCTTTGGATATTAGGTCACCTGAATTTTTCCACATCTGCCACATTACTTCATCCATAATGTATTCTCAGTTCATTATTCTTTTTTTTCCCTCTCTCCCCCTTTAAAAAAAATAGTGAAGAAGGGTCATTGAGAGTAGCTAGGAAGTTTCTAGCAGAGAGGTTAAAAAACACACAGAGCTAAATTCCTGACCTCAGATGTCTGCACATTTCTATCCCATAAGAGTTGGACATAGTAATGGCCCCACGATATCCAAGAACACAAATCAGACGGGAGCGGAGAGGAGGAAGGGACACAGGAAACACTTGGAGGAAGTGGGGTAGTGATAGTTTACTCTTGGGATTGCAGTCAAAATGTGTATAAATTGTTGAATGGAAAACTGATCTTCTCTGTAAACTTGCACCTGTTCACAAACAAAAGTGAATAAATATTTGGTAGAATTTCCAAGCTAGGGGAAAAGGAAAAGAAACAGGAGTAACGACCATGGTCCTGAAACAGGCCTCCAGCTGGGGCTTGATATAGTTGCCTTTGCTGTCATTATCGAACCTAGTAATTTAGACCGTCATTGTCCCTGCCCCAGTAAAGACTGGCCTCTTTAGTTCTGAAACTCAGCAAAATACCGACTTTGAGAAGTAATCAGGTAATATGGCTTCTTGATGCTGCTAACCATGGAAGTGGAAAGAAGCTTAGAAGTTTTACACAGGACTTGTGGCTATATAGTTGCCCGTGTATTACAGAGCTGGATGAGTAACAACCCCCGCTGTCTCTGGAGTTATCCTTTCCTAGACAGTCCCGTTCTTAGTGAGGTGTTAGACTGATCTCAGGACCCAAAAGCCATTTCTGCAGGGAGCCACTATACTCGCGCTACACCCTTTACCTTGTCTGTTGGTGCTGCTGCTTGTCCAAAGGAAGCAACAACTGACTCTCCACCATCTACTAAATGAATTTCAGAAGGACCAAAGCCCTGGGAAATGGAAGAAAGTCAAATAAAATCTATAACCCAGATAAGGAGCATGTCAACCAATTCTTCTTGGAGTACCAAGGCATTTGATTCCCCAGATCTTCTATGGGATGCAAGTATCACGAAATGCTGCCTGCATTCTTAAACTTCAATTTTTTTTTTAAAATAAGGGACCACAAGCTTTTGTGAGTGAAAGCAAAGTTTTTGCGACTACCTTCTCACAGAAAATGACAGCCACCTCTAGAAAGGGACAGCAGTGAAAAGACTGTGTGCTTCTTTTCCAGGACCTCACATGCCTTTCATCCCCGACAGGTCACTGCCCACTTCCACTGAGGGCCTGGCTACATGTGGGTTGACTCTTAGTGCATGTGCTTGCAGGGTAATTATGATCTTTTCGTGTATTTTCACCTTTATCGACATCTCCCATTCAGACTCTCTTTGCTCCCCATGTGTGGCACAGCAGGGGGCTCCGGGGAGCTTTGTGAACTGTGCTTTCGAGAAGCAGGTCGCCAGTCATTCAATGTCATCATTTTAGGGGTCAGAACCACCAGCCATCAGGTGAGCAATTTGTGCCACTGAAAGGCATCCAAATATCCTGCAAAGGTCAGCTGACTTCATTGCTTGCCTTAGCAACCTGTCACACCAAAACATTACGTATCAGGCTTTTGAATTTGAATTGCAGTTTGTCCAGTGTGAAAACACAAACAAAGCCTGCCATGTTCCCCCTGCATTTCAAAGGCAATTATCAGAACCTGAGCAATAAAATGGAGTTTATTCAAATGGCCATTAAATAACCGTCATCCTTCCAAAGTCACGAGTGTCTCCCTAAGCAGAAGACAAAGAAAACCTCCCCAGGATTGTGCAGCTGCGGCCATGTCTGTATTAGCATTCTTCCTTTCTTCCATTCATAAAATGTAAATTCAATGGCTTAGAAATGCCAACAGGCTTCCTACATTCCTCTTTGTGTGACATATCTCCTCATGTCCTAAACTGTAGCACAATTTCCTAGGCGTGAATCACTCTCGTTCAGATCACACACTCAGCCATTTCATCTTCCATATCTTGATAACCCAACCAGCCTGCAGGAGATTCTCCTCCCCCTGACACCCCTCTTTTGTCCTTTAATTTCTTTCTAAGACAGTTGAGGGGTTTCAATGGTTTCTCATATGCATTATTTTAACCTTACCTCCAAATATTCTTTTTATAAAAAATAATTTTATCGGGGGCTCATACCACCCATTATCACAACCCATCCATCCATCCATGCGCAGTGTCAAGCACATTTGTTTATATATTTGTTGCCATCATCATGTTCAAAGCATTTTCTTTCTACTTGAGCCCTTGGTATTGGCTCATTCCCCCCAGCCCATCTTCCTTCCTTCCCTCATGAACATTTGATAATTTATAAATTATTATTTTTTTCATATCTTTCCCTATTCGATATCTCCTTTCACCCACTTTTCTATTGTGCGCTCCCCTGGGAGCGGGTTATATGTAGGTCATTTTGATCAATTCCCTCTCTCTTCCCACACCTTCCTCTTCCCCTCCTGGTATGGTTGCTCTCCATATTGTTTCTGAGGGTTTTATCTGTCCCAGATCTCTGTGTTTCCAGCTGTCACTTGTATTTATGCACATGCTCTGGTCTTGCTGGATTTGTAAGGTAGAATTTGCCTCCAAATATTCTGATCCCAATTCAAAACCTCTGAAAGCATAACTTTACTCTCATTCAAGGTTAAGCTACAAATATCCTTTGTTTTTGATACCAGAAACTGGGTTCAAGGTAGCTGACTTAAGGAAACTGCCTGTGTCAGGCAGGGTTCTCTTAGAGAAATAAAAATCAGGACACTAGTAATTCTTTTTATATATTTATATATAGAGAAAGGTATATAAGATAAGAAAGAAACAGTTAACTATCTATAAAGCAATACAGATTGCTCGGTGGACATTTGCGTGGGACAACTAGAAGACTGGCAGTCCTTCAAGTCTTGAGGGCCACTGAGTAGTCCTATGTAGAGCAATTCAGACTATCTGGTCACAGGCAGCAAACAGAAGAGCAGGTCACCAACAGTCAGCCAGATGACAGAGTCCAACAGTCCCCAGCTCAAGAGATGTATATCCCAGGAGCATGGTGAAGTAGGGTTTGAAGGAACGTCAACTCACAGCATCACAGTCCACAATTAGGTATCCCACGGGTAATGTTGCTTGGAGGTTGAGGAACAGGACGAACAAGGCAGCTCTCTGGTCCAAAGATCTGGAAGCAAGAGGGAGGGCAGGACTTGCCGAGCCCTTCCTATCTCTGCCCTTCAATTCATCCCGTGTGTTCATGGCCGTGTCGTCACAACAGACCCACCAGTCTTCTGTGGCCATGTTGGCATAAAAAACCTACTCATCACAATCCACCCCTTGCCAACATGGTAATTTTTTGCCCATATAGAATTTCCAGGTATCAATGAAATCAAACTTATACTTAACATCAAACATCTATCATAGATATAAATGAGAACACACTGAATCCAATTGCAGCTGATATATCATACATGAGCAAAGAAAAGATTCAATAAGCTCATAAACAGAAAATACATGAACAATCACAAACCTCGCTTCTGCAATTGATCACGTGGTCATAATTGGTAGGTAGAACTACCTTCTTCTACTATCCATTCTGTATTACCTTTGCCCTCAGCAATCACTTCAGCTGGTTGTGTTTTTGCCTGGTGGGGTGACCCAGACCTTCATTCCTGAGGGGTCTAGGTCATTAGATGTCCTGTCATGATGGGGTTGCTGTAATTTACCATTAAATTTTATCACAGGGCATGGTAGCACTAAGGGTTGACCTATGGGATCTCTTGGATTCCAGATATATTCCTCTTTACGCCCATTATGTAACACCAGTCCAATTTCTTCTTGATAATCTGTATCAATCACACCACTAAGTACAGAGGCACCTTTCTTGATCCAAAGACATGAGAAGCCCAAAGTGGCCAGGGGACATTCTCAGCTGCCAGTTCAGTGGAAGCCGTACTGTGTTTCCAGGTGGGAGAGTTCCTTCCTTCGGAACCAGGACTTCCAGTCCCAGAGAACATAGGGTTGCTGGGACAGGAAGCAAAAATTCTGCAAGTGGGTCACTAGGAGTAATAGTGAGTGGTGCCACTCCAGTTTCTACCCCTTGGTTCCTGGACCCATGAATCCTGGCTATTGGAGACACAGCACCATATGTTGACCGCTGGTTTAAAGTGTATACAGCTTCCTG
The DNA here is from genome assembly GCA_004026705.1 of Nesogale talazaci. Classification (NCBI taxonomy): domain Eukaryota; kingdom Metazoa; phylum Chordata; class Mammalia; order Afrosoricida; family Tenrecidae; genus Nesogale; species Nesogale talazaci. Next base: position 80,857 of record PVJH01008066.1, on the reverse strand, counting down.
GAGAACACTGCCCCAGTCTCGTAAGTTGTTGCCACGTAGTTTACATCGCACTTGTGTCTTCAGGAGCCCATTCCATCGTTCTATCAAGCCAGCTGCTTCAGGATGATGAGGAACATGGTATGACCAGTGGATTCCATGGGCATTGGCCATGGAATTTGCTGTAAAGTGAGTTCCTTGATCTGAAGCAATGCTCTGTGGGATGCCATGCAGGTGGATGAAGCATTCCATAAGTCCATAAATGGTGGTTTGGGCAGAAGCATTGCATGAAGGGAAGGCAAATTCATATCCAGAATATGTGTCTATTCCAGTCAGAACAAAGCGCTGCCCCCTCCAGGATGGGAGTGGTCCTATGTAATCAACTTGCCACCAAGTTGCCGGTTGATCTCCCCAAAGAATGGTTCTGTACCTTGGACTTAACGTCGGTTTCTGCTGCTGCCAAATAGGGCACTCAGCAGTTGCTGTGGTCAAGTCAGCCTTGGTGAGTGGAAGTCCATGTTGCTGTGCCCATGCATAACCTCTATCCCTGCCACCATGTGCCCTTTGGGCAATAACAGGAGTGGCAGAGGAAAGAGGAGAGCCAGTCTCCACAGTGCGTGCCATCTTATCTACTTGATTTAGCCCTCCCCTTCAGAGGTACCCTTTGATGAGCATTCAAATGAGACACAATTACATTTACTTTTTGGCCCATTCAGAGAGATCCATCTATATATCTCTTCCCCACACCTCCTTTTCACCAATCTTCCAATCATGTTCCTTCCAAGTCCCTGACCATCCAGCCAAGCCATTAGCCACAGCCCATGAATCAGTATACAGTCTCACATCTGGCCACTTTTAGAATGGTTTATACACCTGCTTTTATTTGCCTACGAGAACTTCACTGCTCATGGAAATATATTACTTAAACCTTGCCTTCAAGAATTTTTTATTGTAAGATACAGGCCAATTTTACAAAAAAACACATGACCCAAAACTCATACCAGGATTTTAATTCAATAATTTTTGCCTTAGCTGAGAAGATTCCAGGAAAAGTAGGGCATTATATTGGAGAGAAATGCTAAAGTAGTCAAGAATGTGAGTGAAGAAAATGATTAATATGCCAGTTAGCTGGTTATTAAACAATTACTTCCAAAGAAAATGAGAATCTCATCCATCAATGTATTAGTCCAGGTAGACTTGAGAAATAAATTCATAAGCATGCATATCTATATAGGGAGAGGTTTATATACAAGAGGAATGGAACGTTGAGAACGCGTCCCAACCCAGTCCAGTCCAAGCACATTAGTCTGAAATTAGTCCATTTATCCGAAACCAATCCATTCGTCCTCTTCATACTCACGGAGCACAAGCAAAGATACCAGGACAGGTGAGTGGGTGCAGGGTATTGTGTATCCAGTGGAGGTAGAAGCATCTCAGTGCTGGCAGGGTTCTCCCCATGGCCTCCCAAGGATTTCAGCACTGGCAGGAGTCCCCACATGGCTTTTCTAGCCCCTGAGGTCTGGTTCCATCAGGGTAAGTCTATGTGTCTTCTCCTCTGGCTCCTCCAGGACTCAAAGTCTATCAGAATGCTGTCATCTTGTCTTGTCAGTGGCATGTCTCCAAGAAACTGAGTCGATAGTTGCTCACTTCCACAGAATTCCCAGAATTCTCAGAGAAAGCCATGCCCACACAGAAGTCTCATTGGCTATCTCTACATTGACAGGCTAGACTCCACCTCTACACTCTTAATCAAATTGGCTCTAGGGTACATGACTACCACAATCAACAAGATCTTCGTTAACATACCCACATGAGTTCATCCAATCCCCTCTAATACTCAGATAGGATTAGAGAAATAGATCATTACATATTATCTGCAAAGATGGCTCCCACATAATCCAAGTTCCTCTCTCACTAGATCTTCCTTGGACAAACTGTCAGCACTTCTACCTTTGGTAATAAATAGAGATACAGAGTTTCATGGTGATTACTATAACAAGATGTGCCCTTTTCCAAATTCTGTGTCCTATAGTGATGAAAATTAGGGAGATTTTTCTTGTATGATTACACTTAGAAATTAGAGCTCTTCAGATGTTTTCATGAAGAGAAAGGTAGTCAAAGGAGAGATTTTTTCTTTTTGTAAGTTATTTGAAATATTTCTCTAAGAAAAAATACATCTCTTTTCTTTTCAAAGAGATTAAATTGAAGCAGAATGACATTTCAGAAAAACAAAAAGTAGGTGAGTTGGCATCTGTCTCTCCTGGGTGAAGTCTCCTAACTGGTCGAAATGAACATTACTTCGGGTATTCATCAGACCTTCCAGCCCAAATTTTTCACCACTCCCCTTTGTAAGGAACTTTTAATCTACTGGAGCCTGGTGGCTGGAGGGGGTGGGGGCGGGGCTGGGATGGAGGATGATACACATCACATCTAACCAACAAATCCATCTGGGTCTTTGGATGAGTGCCAGCTTCTCAGACATTCTTTATTGCTTGAAACGAGTTTTAAAGTGATGTATTTATTTGTTTTTTCATTGGGAGATCACTAGTTACCAAATATTTGGGTTCCTGCACTACATCATTGAAAATGTGGACGTCCTCCATGCATGTATGCTTATTCGCAAACTACAATTGCACAATGTTTTATGACTGTATTATGTGTATCTAAACATATGTACCAAGTGAAAAGCATTAAAGTAAAAAGAAACAGAAGTTCTACTACCATCTTCCTGTGCTTCTGATGCAGCGGGACTTCATCTGTGGGTCACAACCCCTTCCAGAGAGGTTGCCCAATTCATAACAGTAGCAAAAGGACAGTTATGAAATAGCAACAAAAATAATTCTATGCTGGGGGGGGGTGGTTGGTCACCACAACATGGTGAACTGTATGACAGGGTGGCAGCATTAGGAAGGTGGAGAATCTACACAGCCCACTGTGCAGATCGGTGGGTTAGATAGGGATACCAGGATCGGCACAGAGGTGTCTGCACAGAGAAAGGCAGTCAAAAGAGCTCTGATTGAGCTTGGTTTGGTGACTAGCCTGAATTCAGATACACTCTGAGTCACTTTCTGTAATCCCAACTCCTCTTGAGCTTGACAGTTTCACGCATCATAATGACTAATAGCTGAGCTAAGAATAAATCTATTCAGTTATGCATACCTCAGAATTGTTTCAACCAAATTGAAAGGAGTTGGGAGAATATGACAGTCCTCACCGTTGTCTGCGAGAAACATGAAGCTTCCCAACTTCTTTTGAGACAAAGTATAAAATTAGACTGTTAGATCACATTTCTGAAATGTATTCCTATGCACTTAAATAGACCATGTGACGATATCTAAATGTTTTTTAATTAATAAATTGAAAGCTTACAGGGCTTTGCTGCTGAATTTGGAAGAGCCTGCAATTGGCTGAGAATAGCATCCATATCCCAGGCCCTTATTCTCTGTCTTTCCTGTGACGTCACCACTGATTTCTGTTCAGTGATGGTGAAAAAATGCTCAAACAGATGGTTTGCTTCAAAGAAGAAAGTGAAGAAGACCACCTGCTAGAGAGAAAGGACCAAGGAAACGTACTGCTTCATGGACCCGACATGGTCATAAGGAACATCTCAGACATGTTAGGAAGGCCTGGTTTAGAGAAGAGGGGTCATCCTGTTTTTGATGAGTTCATGGGCCATTGGGAAAAACAGGGGGAACACCCATGGGAAGGCCTTTTCACTGAAATGTTCAGGCTGCTATGTTAGCCCAGAAGAATGGCATGGAACTCAATAAACCAACCCATTGCAGTCAGATGGATTCTGACTCATGATGACCCAGGTATGTCAGCGCAGAACTCTGCCTCATAGGACTTCCAGCGCCTCATTTTTCAGAAGCAGTTGATGAATTACCAGGGCTTTTTCCCGGGATACTTGTGGAAAACTCAAGCTCTCATCTTTCGATTAGCAGCCTAATGTATAAACAGTTGGCACCATCCAGAGACTCAGCATGGAGCTCAGATTGCAGCAGGTGGAGCATCTTCCAGTCTTGTTGTCTGAGCTGAATTTGAACGTCATGAGAGAAAAAGATAATTGTAATTAATCAAATTTTACTCTTGTGTGTCATGGATTCTGCTACATGTTTAATGAATATAATTTCATGGTTGAAATGCATTGATTGTGACAGCAGACCTGTGGGGACAGTCTACATGAATTCACTTAGCAATAGCAGCATTTATTAGCCTTTGGGTAGTTAGCTAATCCCTCTAAGCTTCAATTTTCACACATGTGAAATGTGATAATAATAGTGTTTATCTCTGGAGTAAGGAATGTAGTTATGATTTAGGCACTAGGACAGTGCCAGACACAATAGATGCTCAGTAAATGTGCAAATTGTATGTCTGTTGATCCTAATAGCCCCAGAACCTAGCTGTTATTGTTGTTTGGTTACTGTCACTATTTTACAGGGGAGATAACTCTGGTCAAACAGGGTTTGTAACTTGTCAATCCTCCTGTTGTCTGAGGAACCCTGGTTATCGGGGCCTTTCAGGCAGAGGCTAGGGACCTGGTCAAAGGCAAGGTTTTAATAAGTATGGAAATTAGAGAAGAAACGAGCTAGAAATGCTTCAGAAGGAATGTTTGTTTAAGGAACAGGAGCCAAAGAGAGTGCAAAATCCAGACACATTAGTGATAGCTCATTATTGTTACTAGATTAATGAATTAATGAGAGGCATTCTCCAAGAATTTTAAGCAAGTTTGTTTTTTTCTGACCCACTGGTCAAAAGGAGAGAGAATGACTTAGGAAGCATTTGAAGAAAAGGTAAACAAAAACATACATCTCTCTCTATGTGTGTATATCTATACACTCATATATATTTTGTATGTATATAATATATATATTTATCCAAAGGGAAAAATATACCAGAGTTAAGAATTTATTACTCATGTAGTAATGATTGTTGGATTATAACAACAATAAATCTACACCTCAGATGGTTCCATATTTTGTCATATTCCAGAGGAAAAAGAGACTCAAATTTCAAATATAATTTACAGAACACATTTTTTAAAGTTTTCATGAAGTCTTAAGCAGGACAAAGATTGTAAACTGCGACCTTGTGAAAACCCAGTGCTCTGAATATAAGCACTTGACAATTAATTGTCTGGCAGATGGGATATTGCTTTTTTACATGATATTTTTCTTTTCCATTTAGCATTTGTATAAGGGGTCCTTAGAGTTTTATCTTGTCTAATCCTAAATCCCAAATTCCATGATTCCTAGGGTATCCTCAAGATATCAGCTGCACCTCAGCACTGCTGGTAGTGACCAGAAAGAGGACATCACCGCAAGAGGACCCTGCCACTCCCTTACCAGTGGTCAATAACAGGAAGGAGCCAGCCCAATTCAGTGAACTGGAGTCTATGAAAGGAGCTGTCTTCTCTGTCACAGCCTCCTCCCCGTTCCCACAGGAATGTTTCTTGCTAATGGGTTCATCTTTGCTTACTGTGTCAATCCTCATGATAGTTAATTTATCAAACAGATAAAACGGAAGAAAATTATCAAGTGAAACAATCAATGTTAGTATTTTTCTGCTTTGATTGCTAAAAATAGCCCTATTTAGTCACCACTTCCCTCCCATGTATTTACTAACTCAACATTTCCTTTTCAAAGACATCGTAATGAAAAACACCCAGGTTTGACTAACAATACGCAGGACTGGTGCTGTCTACTACGGGCTCATGGCTTTTTTCCCAGTAAGCAGCGCTTTAGATACGGCTTTGACTCCAGTCGTGACCATTTTCCTTACGGGAAGGCTTGAGTCCACGGGCTGCGGAAAACTCTAAACAGGAGCCTACCTTTGGGAAAAAAGGAGTGGCTTTCCAAGCCCCTAAGAAATATCAGCAAATGAACTACAAAGAGAAAATTTCCCGACAAATGTTTTTTTTTCCTTCAGATGAAGTAAGGAAGGTATTTCTGGGACCTATAATTATAATAATTCAATCATCAATAGTACTTTATGCCATATTTGAAAGGATTTAGGAATAAAAGTTGTTACTTTGTAAGAACTTGCAATATTATGGTATCAATGTAAGCACAAGCCCAGAGCACCTAGTTAGTTTCACAGGAAGTGTATGCATGCCAGAAGCAGTGTTGACTTTCTCTTAGACTTGAGCATGGATCCGTTGCCAATGTTACGTGGAGCTGTTGAGTGAGTTCCAACTCGGGACAACTCTGTGTACAACAGAAGGAAACACTGCTGCACACTTGTTAGGTCCAAGCCCATTGTTGTACTTACTGTGCTGATCCATCTTGTGGCTCATGGTGATGACATGTACAACAGAACAAGCCATTACCTGTGCCCAAGTGACTGTGCCAATCAGTCTGAGGGTCTCCCTTCACTTCCCCTGTACTTCATCCAACCTGGTATTCTGCAGCCATTGAATTGAACAGCGTTCTGTTGTGATTAGCATTTGAAAATAGATAGCCAGATGTTTCTAACTAGTCTAGGGGATCCTAACATCTGGAAAAAGTGAACAAAAGCCAAAATAATTTGGAATGAGTAAAACTGTGTGCTAAAATCTGAGTGTCTAATGTCCTCGCTGCAGTCCCCTTGCAACTCTAGCCTCTTGAAGAAACCTTGACTCGCATGCAGCCTTCTCCTACAACTTTAGGTAGGAAAGTGACTTCAAGGTGGGAGGGGAAGACTTTGAAAAATCATAGAAAGAATTTGGAGAAACTGATGGTGGCATTGAGTATTGCTGCTGCAGGACCTCACCTGACTAACTTTCCAGGTGATAGCTTATATTGTTTCTTCTCTGTATTACTTCCTTTTTCTGTTTTCCACTATCTTGTCAGACCTATGTATTCAAAAATCATTGTGTGTTTCCTCAATGGCTTTTGCTTGTTCGAGCTTTCCTTGCATAAAAGTAGGAGAAAAGTGACCTTACTGCTTCTGTGAGTTCACGCCGAGGTTCTGATCACTGTAAGCATTTGCCTTACTTCGTAAGAAGTAATGTCAGCTTGTAATCTAAGATCTCTGGAATATTGTAAAGAAGAACATGCTCTAAGTTTCTCATGGACAAAATATACAAAGGTAAAATTGCTATAGAAAATATTTAAAGAGGATCTTCTCTATAAGCTCTTTGAGGACAGTCTCTTAGTAAATGCTCTAGTCTTCCCTCAGGGGAAATTACCACCTATCCTAGAGGAGCAGGGAATAATGAAGAGACGTGTTGACCACAACAGCAACCTCGAGTTTATCTTTGCTCCCTATGGCCCAACCGTGGGAGAATCTGGTGCTTTGCTCTCCTTAACTTTTGTTGTTTCATCCATGGATCTTCTTTTCTGCCTCCCACTTCAAATCACATTGCTAACTCTCCAAGAAAGCATATAATCAGGGAAGCAATTGGTAAGAACTAAGAAAAGCAGCTACTGTTTGAGAAAGATCCTGGAAGAGAGAGGCAGCAAAAAAGGCACTAAAATAAATTGAGAACATGGTTATGGCATAGAACTCAAGTCTAAGTTTTACCTTAATCCAATAAAGTTTGGGGATTTATATGTGCATTGATATAGTTTCATATGGCTACGCTACAGAAATGTTGTGTAACATGCCGTTCTGCTGGATGCCCTCTGGAGTCAAATCAGATTGAAAACCTGAACCAGACATGCTGTATGGTAAGTGTTTTCAGAAGGCACAAGCTAGAGCAGATGGTGGAAAGTTGAAAGAATGGAAAAGCAGGGCGAGGATGTGCTCAACCCTGTCAGATCTCCTAAGGAGACTCATGAAATGTGTCTCAGAACTTTCCCCACCCTGAGAGCAATAGAGCCAGTCTTTATCGTTTCTCATCTCCATTGATCACCTATGGCCCCAGGAGCGTAAACTTCACACAGAGCCTACATGTTTCCCCAGGAGTTCACAGAGAAAACTCGAGGCAGAAAGCAAAAGGCTCTGCATGGTGAGGTTCCATCTGTGCAAGTCTGGTCCATTTCTGTGTGAATGGGAGGGAGGGCCCAAAGATTTTCAGAGGCCCGCAGGACGTGGCCAAGAAAGTAAAAGAGGTACTATCACAATACAAGAATAAATAAAAAGAGAGGCAGAGAGCCCGTTGTTTGGTTTTATTTCAAACCTCAAAACAACTGGCAATTCTACCTTTACTTTTCCTGAGGTGAATCTCTGGTAAAATTCCACATATTAAATATACATGTCTATAAGTCCATATACCTAGAGCGAGCCAGCACCCATACACAATGTTCTTAGCTATTATGTACTATAAGAGTTTGACTAAGAACACACACATGTAGGTGAGCATTGTCCTTGTGTTTACATGTCTTCCCAACCACACTCAATGTAAAATAAGCAGGTTGAGGGGAGACTACCCTCATGCCCTGATCCAGAGATGGAGATCTGACTATTGGAACTCTATCAGGACTATGTAGGCTCATTTTCAGAAAGGTCGGTCAAGTGCTGCAGGCTGAAACAGGCTGAAACTAACCAGTATGTGGCATTTGCACTGATGTGACCTAATTGGTACTAGCTTTCCCAGAATGCTCCTCTTCTGAAATGCTAAGGTTCAGGGCCCCATACTCCTTACTCCCACCCCTCCTGGTACTTCATGGAATCTTTGCTTTCTGACTCAGAAGAGCTGCTGAATCATGAGACACTATTGCTAAGTTTCTGAAACTCAAGAGAAGGGTTTTAAATATATACTTTCGATAAATTCATATATAGTAGGTCTCATTCTAATTAAATCTAATATACTATAAAGGTGTGCAAACACTTCCAAAAGATAGTTTCCTTTTGTAAATGTCTACGCATAAGAATTTTCACTATCGCATCTATGTACTTTTTAATTTAAAATATTAAATATATTTTAAAATAAAGCTCAAATTTGAATGGTCCATTTAATATATTTTATGTCTATTCTATCGATGGTAGTTACATAATCTGGTGTCAAATTGTGAGGATCACGAGTGAATGGGGTTGAAGCTGGCCTATGAATCAAGATGCAGCCAGCCTGAGCCCCAGGGGTGTAAGTGATTGAGTGTGGGACTGCGGCCCCGCGGGCTTGGCGGTTCAAATCCAGTGGCTGCTCTCAGGAGCAGCACTGGGTAGCTCCCATGAGCACCAGAAGGCAGTGATGCCCCCCCCCCCAAAACAAACCCCAAATCAAACCAAACCAAAGATGCAACCAATGAGGCTTTTGTGTGGGCATGGCCTCCTGCTGAGAAGTCTGGGTAATCTAGTATTTCCTCCTTGTAGGCAGGACACACATCTCTCTCTGTTCACTCCATGAGAGATAGGTGGTCTACTGACTACACCCTAGGTGCTGGAGAAGCCTCATGAAGCTGCCCTGATGCAATCAGACCTCTGGAGCCAGAGAAGCCACATAGAGACTCCAGCCAGTGCTGAGATGCTTACAATACCACTAGATCCACAAGACCTTCAACCCATTGGCCTGTGATCCTTCTGCTTTTGGCCTCACCGCATGTATTTCACAAGTCTTAAGAGGACTTTATAGATTGGCATCAGACATATGGGCTAATATTGGACTTATGAACTTGATCTGGACTGGGCTGGGACATTTTCTCCATATTTGATTGCTCTTGTATATCAACCTCTTCCTTATATATATATGAATATCTATGAATTTGTTTTTCTAGTTTACCCAGTCCAACACACTACACACAGACTACTTATTTACATATTTGTATATTATGCTTTCACATAGAATTATACCTATACCTATTAATATCATATATGTAAATATACATTACCCAGTTGCCTGAATTACACACCACACAGCAGTGCCCTCTGCAAGCCAGCTTCCTGCACAAAAGTGGTCAGCTGAACTTGGTCTGTTGGTTCGGAAGCACATCGCTCTGTTCCATGTTCTGGACCCTTTTTCTGGTGCTGCAATTATGATGGTATTGCTGTCTTCTGGACCCAGGAGGCTCACTGTACAAGGATCTAGGATCCAGAGGACATGCTTTACTCCTGGCTCCAGCTGGTAATGGGAGACCTCCTCTGGTTTCTCACAGGGCTCATTTTCCAAAGGAGTAGCACTCCAGGGAATCCTGTTCGCAATAATTCATAGGTGAATCAATTATATTAGTTTCTTCCCTTCTTACCAGATTCATGCATGGAATTCATTTGCTGGGAGTTAGAGACTTTGCCTAGAAGGGCCACATTATTTTATCATTCACTTTCCTTGCAATATCAATTTAAAATTGGAATTGGAATGTACAGAGTGTGGATCTAGAAAAGTTAGAAGTTGCAAAAATGAATTGGAAAGCATTAGAATGGACTGGTATTGGCTATTTTGAATCAGAAAAAGTCATGATTTATTGTGCTGTGAAGGAAACAACACAAAAGTCAGCCATGCACATGGAATATACCAAAATCAAATTGGCTACATCTGTGGGGAGAGAAAAATGCTGGAGAAGTTCAATATCATCAGGCAAAACCAGCCAGAAGTTGACTGTGGAACTGCCCATCAATTGCTCAGGTTCAAGTTGAAGAAAATTAAAGCAAGTTCACAAGAGCCAAAATATGTCCTTCAGTTTATCCCACCTGAATTTCAAGAACATCTCAAGAAGAGATTTGATGCACTGAAAACTAATGACAGGAGAACTGATGAGCTGTGCTGTGGGAAGACGTCAAGATCATCCTGTATGATAAAAACTAAAGGTTATTAAAAACACGGGGGGAAAAAAAAGACCAGCTTGTATGTCAGAAGAGAATCTGAAACTTTCTCTTCATTGTAGAGTAACTAAGGCATTAAGAACAAAATGGTGAAGTCTACATTGCTGAACAGAAAATTTCAAAGGTCAAATATGATGAAATGTGCAAAGACCAAAAGTTAGAAAACTACAAAGGAAGAAGATTCTCAAAAAACTCTAGAAAAATATCAAGCTTTAAGTTGCAATATTAAAATATTCTGTAGATCATATAAATATTACAAAAATAGAAACTTTTCTTGAATAGCAATTTCAAAATATGAAGCTGTTCCTCTCGCCCCCAACATAACCTCTGGGAAACTATACACTTCTCTCTCTTTTTTAAATTGAAAGTTAAAACATATATCATATTCCATAGTTTCTTCCACATCAGGCAGTGCTATACTGGGCAGGAAGCATTAAAAGAACAAAGGAAAAATATAGCTAGTTTGTCAAAAAGAACTGATAAATCATCAACTATTTCAATAGGTACCAAATGAGCAAGAGCCAATGGTACTTATGAAAGAGTCCCACCTAAAATTAAAAGCATTAGCTTAAAACAAGGCTCCAGGAATGGATGGAATACTAACTGAAATATTTTAACAAAATGATGAGGCACATCCTAGGGAACTGACAGCAGAAAACTGGGTGAAATAAGACTACAATTGGTGTAACATGGGGAAAAAAAAGAATAGTTTATGTTATCAAGGGGGAATGGGGAAATGAGGGTGTGGGAGTGAGGGAGAAAAATGAAGAGCTGATACCAGGGGCTCAAATCGAAAGAAAATGTTTTGAAAAAGATGATGACAACATATGTACAGATGTGTTCGACAAAATAGATATATGTATGGATTGTAGTAAGAGACGTAAGAATTCTTGATAGAATAAAATAAAAATTTTAAAAAATGATGAGGCACCAGAAGCACTTGCCTATGTCAGGAAATTTGGAAGACAGCTACTTGTCCAACTAATCGGAAGGGATTCATATTTGTACTAATTCCAAAGACAAGTCACCCAACAGAATGCTGAAACTATGGAACAGTATCATCAATAACACATGCAAGCAAAATTTTGCTGAAGATCACCCAACTACGGTTCCAACAGTACATTGTTAGTTAGGTGACTGTCAGAGATTTGGGTCAGATTCAGAAGAGGATGTGGAACAAGGGATGTCATTACTAATGTCAGGTGAATCTTGGCTAAAAGTAGAGAGTATCAGAAAGAGGTTTACTTGTATTTTCTTAACTATGCTAAGGCATTTGACTGTGTAGACCATTACAATCTAAGGATAGTCTTTTGAAAAATGGGAATCCCAGAACCTTTTGTTTGATTTATGAAGAACTTGCACATGGATCAAGAGGCCATTGGGTAAGCAGAACAGGGACAGAGAGCATGAATCAGAAAAAGTGTGTGTCATATTTGTGTCCTTTCACCATAATTGATCAATCTGTATGTATAACAATCATCAGAGAAGCTGGTTTGTGTGGAGAAGAATGTGACATCAGAATTGGTGGAAGACTTGTGATATGCAAGTGACACAACCTTGCTTGCTGAAAGGGAGGAAAATTTCAAGGACTTGTTGATGAAGATCAAGGACTGCAGCCTTCAGTGTGAATTACAATTCAATGTAAAGAAGATCAGAATCCTCACAACTGGACCAAGAGGTCAGATGTTAGAGTGGAGGTATCCTGTGATTTGAAACCTGCATGGACTTGCACTTACTCACTTCTATAATTTTGTGAGCCATTTTCTTGATATAACTATATTTCTTTTCTAGGTAACTCAACCCATGGCAGTTAAACAGATAAAACAGTTAAATGGTTGATCTTTGGATGACTCCAAAGATTGGCAGGCAATAGGGCAGATCATTGACTCAAGTCTAAAGAACAGGAAGTTGATAAGTCAGATATAGGACCTGCTGTCTTTGTTAGGTGCCATGTTTCTGACTCAACATGACTCTTATACTCGACAGAACAAAACACTGCCCATTTCTGTGCCAACCTCACAATTGTTCTTCTGTTTGAAATCATAGTCGCATCTATTTAATATATGTGTTAGTGTTTCCGCTATACTTTTGTCTGATATTGGAAACAAGCATATGTTTATTATGGAATTTCTTAAAAATAGCTAACTTGGTCATAGCTTAACTTCTTTTGAATCTGTCAGCATCACAGATCAAAAATTTTACTGGGGTTTTTAAATCATTAACTCAGGGAATTTTTCAAATTGTTTTTTTATGTGTTTTCAGACTTTGTAATTTTAGTATATTTTATATAGTTTTTCTGTATGATATTACATCTCAAAATTATTATTATTATTTTTATGTGTGTGTTTTTGTGTTTTGTTTTTTTGTGGCATCACTGCCCTGGTGGAAGTCGGAATTCCAGCATGACTCCTGGAGAGCTGCTGCTGGATTTGAACTGCTAACCCAGCGGGCCGCAGTCCCACACTCAAACACTACGCCACCAGGGCTCAGCCCATCTCAAAACTATTATGGATTATATATGAAGATCAGTGAAATAAGGTCAATTGCTATGTTTAGAGATTTTTTTTCTATTTAAAAGAATGTTTAATTTGACTTTGAATTACTTTTTAAGATAATTCTCATAAGATCTTCCAATTTTAGAAAGTACTATTATAAACTGATCACCACCATATTGCTTTTTCATCTACATATCAGCTTTTACTTTACTAACTAGTTGAAAACAATGAAAATAAGAGGGGTCTTCAAAAAGTTGACAGGAAAATGGAATGAAAATATAATGGGGTTTCCCTCACAAACATTTTGAAATGCTCTCATAGTTTAACAAAAATTATATTAAACTCATTGAAATCATCCTGTGATGCTTTGAGCATGAATATCACTAGATTGACTCAAGATTTTTAGACCTCTTGTGTAGAAGCTGTCAGGTTCACAGACTTTAACTGATTCAGAAAGTATAGAATGGAATTGGCTTGATAGAATACAGTATATTAAAGGGTTAGTATGCTTTCCTTTTTTAATGTAAGAGTGTTGCTCTTGTGTTAATATTCTATTTTCTAGCTATAAAAATAATTATCTACCTTCTTCTAAATGATAAAACTAAGGTTTTGTTTCCTAGCTGTGGATTCACACTAGTTCTTGGTAGGTTATTGGTCTGTGTTTACATATAATCATTTAACAAAAAAGAAAAATACTTTGAGAAGAATGTAAAACTGAAACCATAAAGGAGCTCTGAAAACATTAAAAAGATGAATTAGGAGATGAGAAAAAGTCCTACAGAGAGTGATTTATAATTAGCATAGCCCTATTAGTTAATGAAACAGTACTTGCATTAAAGAAAATAGCCACCCTTTAAGCAGGTTTTGGTAGTGAAACTTTCAAATTAGAAATATCTGTTTGTAAAGAAGTTAGCAGAGTTGTAAAGACCTTAGGAAATCTGACTGGAAATTCAGGTCAGGATCAGGGGGAGGGCGCATCTATGTCTGCAAGAAGACAATTACATCTTTGTTGATAGGAAAACAGGAAAGAAGAACTTCCTATGGGGGTGTGGGGGCTTTGCAATACTTATGTGGGTTCCAAGAGGAGACTAATCCTGGTACTAAGTTCCTAATTTAATAATTTTGGTCTGGTTTCAATGTAGCCCTTGGTGACTCAGCTATAGAATACTGGGGCTTTAGGCACATGCTATCCTTCATGGCCCTCCAGAAGGACTCCACGTGGTAACTCCACTAAATAAAGTGAACTTACCCTCAAACACACCTGCAGCCATCAGACTAACAGTGAAAACTCCCTAGTGTGAAAAGAAGCAGGTGAATGCTAGTCTAAGGGCCTAGAACTGGAAGACATTGGACTTCACATCACTTGCCTTGAGAGTGACCTGGAACTACCATGTTCACTATTTTAGTGTCCTCTTTGCTACATTATGGCATGTATTAATTTGATAGCCATGGTTCTGTTGTTGTGAATGAATATAATCGAAAGATTTTCTCTATCACCAATCCCAGTTGTTTATGTAAATAGTGCCCAGTCTCAAAAGTTTAATCTGTATAAGGAAAGCATTCATGTTCTGTGGTTCACAGCTGGCCTGCACTCATATAATTTCATTTTCTCAAAGTGTCTTGAATTCTATACCATTCGTTAAACTAATAATGATTGAATACATAGTGATTACACATTGGACTACTAACCAGAAGATCAGCAGTTTGGAACTACCAGCCAGCTCCACAGGGGAAGGTGAGGCTTTCCACTTCTGTGAAGATTTTCAGGCTTGGAGACTCACAAGGGTAATACTATCTTATCCCATCGGATAGCAGTAGAAGTGAAGCATCAAGGGGATAACTGATAATGTTCTCTAACATAAAATGACAATGATGTTTCTAAGGTGAACCAGAGACATCTATAAACCATAGATGCATGAACGGATTTTGAGCATGCACTTAATGCTAGCCTCAATTCTGAGGACATGGCCATGCTTGCTACTTGTACTCATGAAGAAATCACTGAAGAAATGGGTGCTACAGTCTCATGAAGAAACTAGATGGTGCCCAGCTATCAAAGAAAATAGCATCTGCTTCTTAAAGGCCTGTCTTCAAAAAAGTCGCCATGGGAAGGAGGCATCTACTAAGTTCACAAAGAAGAAGCACACCAGCCTGTGTGATCCAAGGATTGTAAGTAATATAATCCAAATCTAAAGGAGAGATTAAATTGTGAACACCTGGTCCCCAGAATGCTATGGATGACAGTGAAAGCACCAACTCCATTTGTAGGACTCACACAATGTAGGACCCACTCTCACTACTGGTCCTGAGGGGTTCATCTGTCCTGGATTCCCTGTGTTTCCAGTTCCCATCTGTACCAGTGCACATCCTCCGGTCAGATTTGTAAGCTAGAATTGGGATCATGATAGGTGGGGGGAGGAAGCATTTAAGAACTAGAGGAAAGTTGTTATGTTTCATCGGTGCCACACTGCATCCTGACCAGCCCATCTCCTCCTTGTGATCCTTCTGTAAGGGGATGTCTGCCTAACTTAACTAGTGTCAGTATCGAACACAATATTCTAAACTGCATCCTTTACAGGGGAAAGAAGCCTTGACTGAACAAAAATTGGCCATTTGCTGTTATTAGCCTAATACTTTCCCAGGATCATCATTAGGGAGGAATGCCATAATGGGCCCTAAAATCCAGAGATATTTGTGGGCAAATTTTCAGTAATGGATTAAATCCACACCACTACAGGGAAATACAGGGTAGGAAACAGAAAGAGATGTGATCAAACGTATTGCAAACCATTTCAAACCCAGGAGCTATCTAGCAATAAAATTATTGTAAAATGACACCTGGGTCTGTCCTTAGATAACAACTAGATTAGCTCATCATTTTAGAAATCTTTATAGTCATTTTATATCATGCCAATTAAGCTGATTTATATATATATATTTCAACTTCTGAGCACTCATTAATTACACCAAATTTTCCCCAGGAATGATTATTATTTTTCTTTGATGCAATTCTTTTTCTTTTCACTCTTAATAGAGTATAAGATTTTGTTCTTTCACAAGACAGTGAGATTTTTCTTAATGGAATCAGTGAACATCTTATGTTATGTTCCTTCTCCTTTTCAAGTCTCAATATGATTTAAGGGAAACAAAATGTAGATTTATTGATTTGCAAGGTTTCTTGTTGTTCAGGTCATGCCTAGAGTATGTTCCCTGGCAAGTTGTGATACATTAAAAGACGTATTTCACAATTAAACCAAGCAATAAAAACAGGTCAACTTTATGATTTTTTTTTCCTCAGAGAAGAAATTGGTTCCCTAAGTGAGTGTGTGCAGGGTGAAGCTTATGTTTTGCAAACAACCATAGGAGAAAAAAAGCAGACAAGTTCGCCTCTCTCAGCTTCAAATAGATAGTGTTTTCAAAACTTAGATCATAATTATTCTTAAAAATTGTATTACAATTTATCTAAGTAAGTTATGAATTTAGATTTTGGGGGTGGAATACAATGAAAAAGGCCAAAATGTCTTAACTAGAATGATCTATTTTCTTTCCTCTTTTCAGATACCTGGCTCATGTCCTGGTCGACTTTCATCTTGGGTCTGCTCATGATTCGGGGGCTCCATGAAGCAAGCACTTTAGAAAAAAATATTCAGCCCTCTTTTCTAGGCTTGTGGCTGGCTGTTGTGAGTCAGGCGTGACTCCGGGAGAGCCAGGCACTACAGCACCAAGTGCCAACAGGTTCTGGTTCATCCCCACTCCTGTATGCGAGGTGCACTAGCTGGAACTTCTAGGGTTTAAAAGTTCATAGGAGGTGGCTTGTAAGTATAGATGATAATGGACCAAGTAGTCAAGACTAGTGATTAGGAATCCAAATATAAAGTTTCAGATGGTTTGGGGTAAGTTACTTAAGCTCTGGAAAATGGGGTTAATGTAGCCTAATTCACCTTGCTTCTTATAAGTACTTACCAAGACATGATTATGGAGGACTTAATACAATAACCTGAATATGAAAAGTCTCAGTACATGAGAGTCAATGACTATAAATAAAGGACATATTGCCAGTCTGGGTTTGTAGAGCAGATTTATCACAGTCAGAATTGGGTTGAAACTGTAAAAAAAATTTCAAGTCAATTTCCTCTGGTGTCTGACTGTTCTTGGAGTCAATACCTCTTCCAATTGGATCGTTCAGAAGCTTGCCAGAAAAATATTCTTTCTGATGGTTCTGTGTGGGACTCCAGTCCCTTGGTAACCTTGAAAGCTGGGTCAATAGGTGAGAAACAATACAGGAGAAAACAAAGGAGAAAGGGTGGGGGCTTCCCTATGAGAGTGAAACAGGACAACAATGACAACTGCTGCATTTACTTACCTGGGGCGAGTGCACAGTGCTTCTCAAGAGGGCAAATATATGTCAACAATTACAAGGGAGCTCTCTTGAAGAGATTGACATTACATCTCAAATTTATTACAGCACATGTACCTACACAAGAACAGACAAATACTTTCTTCCCCAAAAGTTTAAATTAATAAAGAGAAATCGAAAGCAGATCACTTCTATCTTAGCAAAATCCTTATACTTATTGCTTTCCTTGCCTGGATTATAGATCTCAATAAATGTGAAGTATTTTTCTAGACAGAAAAGAATCATAAAAACGTCTAAGAGACCAAAAAAACCCCCATATAATTGTTGAGCTGAATATATTCTATTTTTAATTTTGCAAATGAGGAGACTGTAAATAATGAATTTTCTATACAAATATTATAAAGATATAAAACCACCAAGTGGCACAGATAAAATTAAAGCCAGACTTGTATATCCTAAGTTGAAAGCTATTTCCCCCTATGTATAACTCTCTACTATTAAGAAAACTGATTGTTCATTAAAGTTTTTAAAACATTTTTAGGGGCATCACAGCCCCCTGGTGGTGGGAGTAGGAGGCCCAGCCTTGCTCCTGGAGAGTGCTGCTGGATTTGAACCTCCAACCCAGTGGGCTGCAGTCCCGCACACAACCACTGCACCACCGGGGCTCAACCTAAACTTTTAAAAAATATTTAATGAAGAAGATTTTTTTCATGAGAAATAAAGTTAGTTTGTGTAATACTGCAAGTATCCACTGCCATCGTCTGTCCCAACTTGTGTTGACCCCATCAGATGAGGTAGAATTGTTCCATAGGGTTTCCAAGACCGAAGCTCTTTCTGAAAACTGGATGCTCTCTCTACCTTTCTTCTCGGGAGTGGCTGGTAGGATGAAAGGACCTTTAGCTAGTAGCTGAGTGATTTAACCACTGTTCTTTCAGGGTTCCCTGCTAGAATGACTAGGTAAAGTTAGTTGAATTTGAGTGTCAAAAAATATTTTTTTCCCTAGACACATAAAATAAGCAACCTAAAAGTAATTTCTCCTGAGTAGATGAGTTTAAACTTGCCTTATAATCCTATTTCTTTGCTTCCCACGATGACACCAAATGTGATGCAATTATTTTCTGAGTAGGATATTGGTGGCTATGATTTCCTCACAGTTAATATCTATCGCTAGTAGGAAGAAAGAAATCTCAATTTTATGGTTGACTAAAAAAATAAGTGAATGATACTGTCCCTTTAATTCAAGAGAAGAGTGAAATACTGATATTGTTCATTATCAATGTGACATAAGAGTTATAAAAACAACTTTATCTCAATAGTTTCTTTGGACAAGATGAAATGATGGAACTCGCACTAGCCTGCTTTCCAAGGAGATTTTAATAGTGACACCTTTCATCTGTTCTCATATGATTATTTGAGCTCTATATTTTTCCTAAATAGTAAACACTGCTTAGGAGTGGTCATATGAACTTCATGTCTGTACCTCAGAATGTATATCATAGCTGCATCAAAATCCAGTGAGCTTGCTTGAAGAATTTTGCAAAAAGTATATTCAAGAGAATTTGGGTTTCTTAAATTTCATTAAGAGGTCTTCATAGATGATAGAGATAGAGATAGATAGATTTTAACCTTTGTCTCTGAGTCACAATGCTAATATCAGATGGACTCTGCCCATTATTTTAACCATCCTAACTTTAATTGGCAAAGGTTTTGTCTTTGTTATCCTATGCAAGAAACTTGTTGAACAATGGCTATGTTAAGCAACAATAAAGGTGCTACTTAACATAAAGCGCTACAAGGAGCCCGGGTGGCACAGTGGTTACATTAAGCTACTGACTCCAGAGTCAGCGGTTCAAAACCACAAGCTGTTCCCTTGGAAAAAGACAGGGATTTTTTAATTCCATAAAGAAAGACAATCTTGGAAACTCATTGGGTCAGTTCTACCCTCCTTTACAGGGTCACTATGAGAAGTTCTGCATCTTTCTAAAGTGAAAAATATGGAGGCTTTTAAACAATATATTTCCAAACTTTCTTTGTACTGTGCCCCTAAGAATTACTATTGCTGGAACTTCTATTTTTTCTTTTTTTAAAAACAACTTATTTGGGGCTTGTACAACTCATCACAATCCATCCATCCATTGTGTCAAGTACATTTGTACTTCTGTTGCCCTCATCATTCTGAAAACACTTGCTTTCGAGTTGAGCCCTTGGTATCAGCTCCTCATCCCCCCCCCCACCTCCCTCTCTCCTATTGCTGGGGCTTCTGTTGCTCCTCCTTTCATAGACTCTTGCTCACATTTGATTTCATTCTTAAGCTAATAACTAGAACAGCAAAATATCAAGAATATGAAGTAAAATAGTAAGTTCATAAATAAATGCAACGCTGGTTATTGTATAGACTTTTGATAAACTATGCAATAGGGCTGAGCCCTGATGGCGTAGTGGTTGTGCGCGGGACTGCGGCCCACTGGGATGGAGGTTCAATTCCCGCTCACGGGAGCAAAGGCTGGGCCTCCTACTCCCACCACCAGGGCAGTGATGCCTAAAAAAAAAAAAAAAAAAAAAAAAAAAAAAAAAAAAAAAAAAAAAAAAAAAAAAAAAAAAAAAAAAAAACTATGCAATAGTTTGGCCAAAAACTCCTTTATGTTTATATTAACAGTATTCATTATCTCTGAGACTTCTATTTCAATGTAAAGATTTTTCCATTATGAGAAATTGCCATTAAAGAAGGTAAAATTTCATTTCATGCTTCAGCATTTTGCTTTCCTTATTTATTCACATGGGTTGAATATTTTCTTTGCGTAATGATTACTTGGTTAAAATTAATGCTTAACCAGCTTCATGACAAGGATCAAACTTGCTAATGTGGTGTAGTTATTAATGGGAAATGTCATTTTTTCATGTAAATTAAAGATATATTTCTGTTTAGTGCTGCTTGTTTTGGTCCTATTTTACTTTTATGAAATCAAATAAGGGTGAAAACTAATCCTCCTCTTTCAACATAACAATATCCAATATGCTTATTAAATGGGTGAAAATATGTTTCAGGGAGAGTTCTTATTTAATTGGTTTGTTTTAGCAGTACTTAACAGCCATGTTTGCCCTCTACTTTCAAGAAAATATGATCTGTACTTAGTGTTTGTAGAGACACCATCTTTGACAAAAAATTCAATGTTAAGGCTAGGTTCTCTAGAGAAGCAAAGGCAGTGAGATGTATTTGTCTCAAGGAAATGGCTCACACAGTATAGAGGCCTACAAGTTCCAAGTGCCTAGGTCAGATGTCAGGTTAGAGGCTTCTCCTGACTCAAGCAATCACAGGGATGATAAACCTAACAGGAAATATGGCGGGCCACTGGCTCAAGTTAAAAAAACAAAACAAATGCCTGGAGGTAGGATAGTGAAGAGTCAAATACAGGAAACAGATCCAGCAGAAATTAAAAGGCATTGCCAAAATCTCTTTATATATTGGAAGCAGATCATATCCCATGGGATGACTGTGCCCAACTGCCAATCTACTGAGACTCATGGTCAAGACAAGTAGATACACAACCTTAATCATTTAAAACTCCTTAACATTAAGGATAGCAATATGGCTCTGGTCTATATAACCGTTATTCTGCCTTTGTTCTCAATGGATTACTATTCTCAAGTCAGAAGTAAGCTTACTTCAGCATGCTGTCATTTTTCCTTGAAAAGTTTTTCTTGAATGGTTCTACAAAACCCTAAGTTTCGCATTACTGAAATATTTGTTTATGACCTTTGATTTGGCTTTTTAATTGGTTTTATTTTGATTTTTTATATCTCTATTAAGTAGAAGAGATTCATGTGTTTTTCTAAATATCATATCTTACAAATCCTGTACTCTTCCCTTTACAGAGTTTACAAGATACTCACAATATATATCACAATGAAACTAAATTGGTACACTAAATTATACTAAACTTTACATCTGGGTATTATATAATACCAGGGTGCTATACAATACCATCACTTGTCTATCAGTTGGTCGTACTGTGGTGGCTTGTATGCTGCTGTGATGCTGGAAGCTATTTCACCAGTACTTCAAATACCTGAAGGTCACTCAAAGCAGAAAGGCTTTAACACAGCTTCCAGATAAAGAACAGATAGTCAACAAGGAATATGCTATCTATTCTGAAGAAGCAACCGCGGCAACCTTATGCACTTCAAACTATTGTCAAATACTTAAGATCTAATGAATGAAAGCAGAACATGGTAGGATTTAGTGCCAGAAGATGGGTCCCTTGGGTTAGAAGGTACTTCACAAGTGAGTGAGGAAAAGCTGGCTTCACAAAGTTGAGTGGCACACAGTGCTATGACTGGAGTAAACCTGTGGGGGAGGCACCTTCTGTATCTGATTTGCTGATGGGGCACAATTCAATGTTAGAAAGAAGCAGCTGCAAAATTTAATAATCAGAACTCAGAAGGTATGAAATATGAATCAAGGAAAAGGGAGTCATCAAAAATAAAATGGAACATATGAAGATCAATACCCTAGGAGCAGGTGAGCTGCAGTGCCTCATTTTGAAATGAACCATTTTGGCCATTTTGAATCAGAACATGATATGATTTATTATGCTCAAGATGAGACAATCAAGAAGACAGGTGCTGCAGTCATAGCCAAAAATGACATTTTAAGGTCAATTTTTAAGAACAATGCAGTCTGCAGTAAAATCATACTGATTTTTCTTTAAGGCAATCTAATCAATACAACTATTATTCAGATTTATGTACCAACCACAAAAGCTAGTGATGAAAAAATTGAAGGTTTATACAAACATTTTCAGTCTAAAATTGATCAAACAAGATATCAAAATGATTGATAACTAATGGCAAAAGTAAGAATTAAAGAGGAAGGAACAGCAGTTGGAAAATATGTTTTTGCTTTATTCACATTATTGGGGGCTCTTACAGCTCTTATCAGAAAAGAAGGTCCTAATAATGGAAATAAAACTGGATATTACATAATAGAATTTTGCAAGACCACCAAATTTTTTTTATAGAAAATGCCTTTTCTCAACATTACCAACAACTCTACACATGGAC
This sequence comes from Nesogale talazaci, assembly GCA_004026705.1. Classification (NCBI taxonomy): domain Eukaryota; kingdom Metazoa; phylum Chordata; class Mammalia; order Afrosoricida; family Tenrecidae; genus Nesogale; species Nesogale talazaci. The sequence continues at coordinate 58,291 of PVJH01008066.1, read as the reverse complement.
TTTTCTAGGTAAAATACCCAGAAATCAAATTGACTACATTTATGGGCAGCAATGATGGAGAAGCTCAATATTAGTGAGTTAAATCAGGTATGGAGTATACTGTGAAACAGATCTTCAATGGTGCATATGTAAAGTCAGCTTAAAGCTGAAAAAAGTTGAAATAGTCCACAAGAACCAAAATACAACCTGAGTTAATATCACCTGAATTTTGAGAACATCTCAAGAACAAATCGATGCATTATATACTAATGGCAGAAGACATGATTACCTGTGGGAGGATATCAAGAGTATCATTCATGAAGAAAGAAAAAGGTACTTTAAGAAATTGGAAAGAAAGAAGGTATCAAAGAAGAAACTCTGAAACTTATTCTGAATCATAGACTAGCTAAGGCAAATGAAAGGCATGATGACATCACAGAGCTGAAAAGAAAATTTCAAAGGGCAGTTTGAGAAGTCAAAATCAAATATAGTGAAATATGCAAAGACCTAGAATTAGAAAAAGTAGACATGTTCAGTAAATCTTAAACTGAAAGAACTGAAGCAAAATTAAGCTTACAGCTAAAATACTCAAAGGTTCTATAGGCAAAATATTGAATGGTGCAAGAATCACGAAGAGAAGATGCAAAGAATTGATAGAATCATTGTACCAGAAAGACCTCGTTGACATTCCATCCTTTCAGGAGGCAGCATATGTACCAGAACCAATGATGCCGAAGAAAGAACTTCAAGCTGCACCGAAAGCTCCAGGAATGGATGGCATATCAAGTGGAATATTTCAACAAGCTGATGAAGCACTTGACTTAAAAGATAGCTACTTAGCCAACTGACAAGAAGAGACTCATGTTTATACCCATTTCAAGAAAGGTGACCCAACAGAATGCTCAAAATATAGAACCATATCATTGATATCACAGGCAAGTAAGATTTTGCTGAAGATCATCTGACAAATATTGCAGCATTACTTTGAGAGAAAACTGCTGGAGGTTCAGGTCAGATTCAGAAGAGGACATGGAACAAAGGATATCATTGCTGCTTTATCTGACTCTTGACTTAAATCAGAGAATACCAGAAATATCTTTACTGGCATTTTATTGACTATGCCAAGACATTCAAATGTGTGAATAATAACGGACTATGGATAATCTGGGAATTCCAGAACACTTTACTGTGTTCATATGAAACTTGCACATGGATAAAGAGGCAGTTGTGTGACCAGAATAATGGCATGCTGCATCATTTAGATTACAAAGGTTGTACAGCAGGGTAGTATCCCCTCATCATACTTATTCAATCTACATGCTGAGAAAAATCATCAAATAAACTAGATCATATAAAGAATAATGTGGTATCAGGTTTGGAGGAAGGTTTATTAACAATATGTGAAAGTTGGATGACCCTGGAAGTCACCCCTGACGATAGACACCACAAACAGGAAGATGAAGGGCAGAGAGAGAAGGGACTGAGGTTTCCCTACTTTGTTTTGTTGTCATGTTTGGTATGATTTTCCTTATAGGAAACCCAGTAGAGGTAAATTTATAGAGAGAGTAATGAGCTTAATAGTTTGTGTTAATGCGAGTAGGCTAGAGAAACAAATTCATAAATATGCATATGGATATAAGGGAAAGGTTTATATACAAGAGGAATGGAATATTGAGAAAGCATCCCAACTCAGTCCAGTCCAATATGCCCATTATGCCCATTAGCCCATATGTCCTGTACCAATCTATAAATTCTCCTTCTGACTCATGAAGCACGTGCAATGACACCAGGACTATCACAGGCCAGTGGATGCAGAGTCTTGTGCATCCAGTGGTGGTAGAAGCATCCTGGTGCTGGCGGGGTTCCCCCCAAGACTCCACATTTTCAGGGCTCAGAATCCATCAGCAGTATCCATTGGCAGGAGAAGCATCTCAGCGCTGGATGAGGTCTCCCCATGGCCTCCAAAGCATCTCAGCCCTGGAAGGAGCCTCCATGTGGCTTCTCCAGCCCCATAGGTTTGGTTCCATCTAGGTAAACCCAGGTTGCTTCTCCTCCGGCTCATCCAATCTTCAAAAATCAGGATCAATCAGCATACTGTCATCTCATCTTGTCAGTAGTTCATCTTCAAGGAACCGGGTCTCTGGTCTCTCATCTCCACCTGGGAAATATTACAAGATTTTCCCAGAATTCTTAGAGAAAGCCATGCCCACACAGAGGTTTCATTGGCTATCTCCAGGTTGACAGGCTAGACTCCACTCCTACACTCTTAGTTAAATTGCCACCGGAGTACGTGACTGTCACATAATTCCTTAAGGTTATTGCAAGGAAGGTGGGGTGGGGTGGTATCAATGGAAAGCTAATAGCAATAGGTACAAGAATGAAAACGATGTTCTAAAATTGATGTAGAGATGATTTCACAACTCTCTTAAATATATTTATACCACTGAAGTGCATTAATTATATGTCATTAAAACTTTTTAAATTAAAAAAAATGAAGAGAATGTTGACATTGTGCAAAGTATAACTAATGTCATTCAATGATATAAATGAAAATCGCCAAAGATCTAATTTTTTTATGAAAACTCTCACCAAAATCACAATAAATTTCATTAAAAAGAGTATTGCTATGAAGGTCCAGTTCATATGTACACAACTTTATTTCAAATAAAGTATGTTTAAACAAGTTTCTGAAATTAAAGGATGGCTGCATCTAAGCTCTCTCAGTAATATATTTGTGTGAATATATTAGGGTAACTTTCAAAGAAGTTCCAGTGAAAACTGACCCCCAAGTGGCTCTGCGGGGTCAGCTACACTCAAGGTAGAGAAACCAGCTCAGATAGTTATGGAGCCTAGTTTTGGAGATTTCAAAGAGATGATCTTGATAGATTATTTTGAAGGAAACATGACACTTAAAGGGATTTTACTGGGAAGGCATTGCAAGAAAAAAAAACCTGATGATGAGAAAAAGAAATTGTCTTACATTACGATCATGATAGCATGACCAGACCTGCTCATTCTTTGGTGGTAAGAAAGGTTGTCTTATGAAAAATCTTACCCCATCCAAGCTTTCATTTTCTTCCCAGACTGAGATGTTACAGCTTTAAATCTAATGCTGTATTTTACTTTCTGTAATCTGCAACAGGTGTGTTTAAGGTAAAAGCTGGTTCCCTTATCTGGGCTTCCAAATCACAGCGTTCTGCTCTGGTCTATGAAGAATACTGTATGCCCCCAAAAGACAAAATCTAAACTCCAGGGAGCCTGTGAGAGCTGTAAAAAAAAAAAAAAAGCAGTGAAAAGTGCATGATTAGCAACATCACGGTAGGCTGATGGTCCCAGTGAGAGTCTATAGGGGAAAAGCTATCTAGGCATTTTCCCCGAGGGCAGCTGATTCTGCTAGATTTATCATACAATAGAAGGGAAGATGTGTCTAGTCTCCTAGTCATGAATTACCACGGGAGTTCACTGATCTTGATTACAGGAGTGGCTATTAATTTGGTGTAACCATGGGACAATGCTATATAGCAGGAACAATTTGTTCATGTTCCTCTCCTTCTTAAATACTACTACTACTGCTAATAACTTACCCCCTTGGAGGAGCAGCCTCTTCTGAAGTGGTCTTTAAGATGTCCAAATAAGGGTGTGATCCAGGGAGTGTAAGCATATACAGATATGACCCCACCTTGTTTAGAAGACCCACTGAGGTGATTTCCTAACCATAGAGTAAAAGTCTAATGGGATATTTATTGTTTGGGCGATTAATTAAATTTTTCCAGCAGATTGTTCACCAGGTCTGGCCATAGTTTTTGTCATATTTAGTAGTCCATTGAGAGTGTGTACCAAATTTTCTTTATCCATTTCTTTAAATCAATGGGCTTTTGGACTTTTTCCACCTTACTGCTATTGTGAACAGGGAGCATGTGCCTATTTGTGTGTGTCTCTTATTTCTTTTGGGAGATATTGTTAGGTCATATGGAATTACAGTTGTCATTGTTTTGGCAGTACCATCTGGCTTTCCACATGAGTGTACATTTTTAGAGATCCACTAGCAACAACAAGAGCGTCAATCTCTTTGTATTCTGTTCAACAGGTGATTTCTGTTATTTTTTTTTTGCATTGGGCTGTTATTGTCAGGAAAAGGCAATATATCATCAGTGATGTGCAGCTCTCAATAGCTAGTTACCATGAGTATTCTTTTCATGTGCTTGTTACTAATTGGGAATTTTTTGTGTGTGAACTTCTTCTCATGTCTTGTGCTTGGTTTTTGAGAGTTTCTTCTTTTGTCATTGTTGAGGTATTGTGTTCAAGAGATTTTAGAGACTAGACCGTTGTCTGTCTGCTTTGTCCTCACCGAAGATGTTTTTCCCTCTCTTTGTATACACATGGTTGTCTTAATTTTCAGCAGACCCCAGTCATTGATTTTATCATCTACTGTGTGTGATTCCTTTATTTACTTGGGAGTTTTGCCAACAGCATTTGTTGAAGACTTAGTCTCTTTCCTATTTGATATGTGTGTTTCCTGTAGATGGATGCAGTTACTTCTGGACTTTCTATTGTGTTACATTGATCTATGTGGTTATCATTGGGCCAGTTCAGCCTGTTTCAACAACTGTGACTTTGGAAATGTTTTGAGGTAACATCGTGTGACACTTCTGACTCCTCTATTTTTCCAAAAACCATTTTATTAGGAGCTAGTACAGATATCATATAGCAGTTAAATCACATCAAGCAGTAATGTATGGTTGCTACTACAATCTGTCTCAAAACATTTTCTTCCTTCTTGAACTTCTTGATATCAGCTCCCTTTGACCTCCCACCTCCCCCATCAGGAGCCCTGTTACTACTTGTCCGATAGGTTCATTAATCTCAAATTTCATATTTCAAGAAACAGTAAAACATAAAACAATCATTTAAGAGGTAAACCCTCATATAGGGAGGAAAAAAGCCCACAGAAACCCCTAAAAATCAGATTGCTTTGAAGTGAATCAGCAGAGGGATTAAGTGACAAGGTTTAAAACTTTCAACTCAGGCTTTTCATTCTGCTCTCCTATAGTCATCTCTCTAAAACTCTCTGTTTGGTAACCAATTTATTCCCATCCTTCAAATCTGGTTAGAGGGAAGACACCAGAGGCTTATTTCCTGTGTGGAGCTCACAAACATATCCTAGGCTTCCACTGTCATCCATGGCCTTCTGCTAACCAGAATCTCACAGTTTCAGCTCTCATACAATTCCCCTCATTCAGTTTTGGATTATATAATTTATAATTCTTGGATTACAGATGTTGGTTTACTTCTCCCATGTTGACGGCTTGACATATCACTTAGATCACTCCTTTCTTGTCAGGAAGCCTTTAAGATCCCAAATGCTGTTCTTTCTGATAGTTGGATATCATCTAATTTATTCACACCTATATCTTCTTCTTTCTTCCATGAGAGTGAGTATTGAGCAGGGCCATATGGTAAGAACTAGCTTTTCTTCATTTGGAGTTGAGATTTAGTGAAAACCCCCAATCCATTTCTGGTCTATCACAAATTTTCTAATAGTGTCTGGCTCCCCTTAGAGACCCCCTTGTTCATTTATGGTAGAGAACCTTCTGAGTTTCTCTTTTTCTTAAGGAATTATTTGTTCTTCCCTCTACACACAAAGTTAGTGATCATTTCCATTTTTTTGGAAGTTGGAATTTGGATTGGAATTGTGTTTTATATTGTTTTGAATAGTGCTAACACATTTACAATATTGTCTTTCTCTTCAAGACCATCTTGTTGAGGGAAAGATGGAGTAACATAGTGACTGCAACAGTGTGCTCAAACATGAAAACAATTGTGAAGACAGCATAGGACTCAGTCTGGCTTCCTTCTGTTGTCCATAGGGGTGTTATGAGTCATTAGCTGCATTGGCACCTAACAATAGGTTGGCTGGGGAGGAGTGTGGGGAGAAAGAGATCCAAATAGATGAATGGTTTCCAGGATATTGCTCTTGATTGCACTTCTTGAGATGACTTGTGTAAATATAGCCAGTATATTTCTTTGAAGATCAAAGTAGAAACTTTAAAAGCCTTCCAAAATTTTAACCCTCAAGCTTAAATAGTGGTCTGAGTAGCTAAAAAAAAAAAAAAAAAAAACAAGCAAGCAAACAAACGAACAAACAAAACCAAAATAAAAGTAAAACTGCAATGGATTTGGAGTCTGTAGTCACAAGTTCATCTCAAACATGAACTTAGGCTCTTCTTTCATTTCTAAAGATTGCTTTTATTTTCTTGCACTAGTGATAGTTGTCCTTATAATGTTCTTTAGTCTCTTTGGTTACGTCTATTCCTCAGGAAAGCTGTCCACCACTTGCTTGTTGGCTTGTTAGCCCTTTCTCTTGTTAGATGGGGTCAAAATAATTGTTTTTTTGCTGGTTTGGTTTTTCTTTCTTCCATTCTATTAGCCAGATCTTTTATCATGTTGTCTAATGCTACTATTTTGTTGCTTTGCTCCTCAAACTTCATTTAGAGTTTCTAGTTACTCATTTCTTTCCTCGACCCACTGAGAGCACCGAAACATCTATTTTGTATTCTATTTCTGGTAATTTCAGGGCCTCTTTTTGAGTATTGATTAATTTGGGGTGGTTTTCAAATGCTTGTGATTGCTTTTCTTGATGCGTGTGTATGCACTATAATCAACAGCTGTATAGTATCATTGGTGCTATGTGACCTTCTGGGTAGAGTGGAGGTAGTATGCTATGTCTAGTGGCAGGGGCAATGACTAATAAGAATCCAATAACAAACTGTGGGGATGGCGAAAATGGACAGAAATAAATAAAGGAAAATGTGTCAGAAAAAAAGAGATAGAAAGACCCCAAAGAAGTGTGAAAACCCCGAATGTTAAGTGCTAATAAAAAAATAATAGCTTGAAAATATTTCACCAGGAAAAGTACAGAAAGATATACACAGAGAGTGAGGACAAACAAAATTGTAAGCACCCATTCAAGAAAAAGCGTATATAATGCTTAGAAGAAAGAGAATTAAAATAAAACAAAAATCAAGAAAGATAGAGAAAGGAAGGAAGGAAAAAAGGAGGTAAAATGGCAAGAAAAGAGAAAATTGATGAGAGGAAAAGAGAATAATTGTTCTTGTGAGAGAACCAAGAGATTTATAAAAATTATGAAAAATATCATTTATAATGATAGTGATAATTAATAGATATCATAATAATATATTTCCCAAAAGAAAAAGGGAAATAATAGAATGAGATAATGGATGGGGAAAGAGGAAAGTGTAAGCCAAAAAAAAGGCAAATATATGTACTTATATATGTTTAGATGAAGCATAAGTAGAATTAACAAAAAACAAGAGAGAAAAGCAAAATAAAAGAGAAAGAAGAAAGAGGGCTGAGCCCCAGTGGCCTAGTGGCTGTGTGTCGGACTGCAGCCCACAGTGTTGACAGTTGAAATCCAGCAGCAGGTCTCCAGGAGCAAGGTTGGGCTTCCTACTCCCACCAGGGCAGTGAGGCCACAAAAACAAAGGAAGAGGAAAGAAAATAAAAGTGAAGGTGCTGTTTAGTAGGGGGCAGGTTTGTCTATTGGGGCGAGGGGGTATGTAGTGGGAAGTAGAAGGAAGAAAAAAAAGAAGAGGGAGGAAAAGGAGAAGGAGAGGAGGAAGAGGAGGAGGAAGAGAAGGGGAAGGAAGGAAGGAAGGATGGAAGGAAGGAAGAACTACCTGTTTAGGTACATACTAAATCAGGCAAGCAGAAGACAGCAGAGGGTGCGTGGTGGCTACAGGCTTGTGTTGGTGGTGGAAGGGAGATCAGGACAAGAATAAGGAAGACAAATTGTGATCATGTTACCTGTAGGTCAATAGCATAGACTACTGTGAGTGGGGACTAGTTGTGGGGCTGGCAGTGGGGCTGGCAGTGATAAACTTCTCTCCATATAATCCTGCGTTTCTGATGATTTACCAAGCATATAAATTGAAGCAGTAGGATGAGTGAATACAACCCTGATGCACGTCTTTCCCGAGTTTATACCAGGTTGTATTTCTTTGTTCTGTTTGCATGATTGCCTCTTGGTCCATGTACAAGTTCTGCATGAGCACAAGGACGTGTTCTGAATTCCCATTCTACAACTGCTTAGAGACCACATAAGAAGAAATCACGGTAGACTTTTTGTATTGGAATGAATGTAAGAAGTTGACTAGACACACTGAATCTGGGGAAGTCTATGACATTGGCAAAATGCGCTCCTCAATGAGTAAAATTTAATGGAAGCCTGTGGGAATCCAATTTGCTTGCTAGGCACTCACTTGGATTCATTAGTTGAGTAGAAGTGGGGAAAGCACAGCAATGAACAAACAAGATTGAGGCTGGTCATTCCCACCCATGAACCTGGTACATAGGGATGAGAGAACAGAGATGAGAAAGGTGTGGCTGGTCTGAAGTTAAGAGAGTTGTTTATAACTTGGGCCTATAACATTGACTAGTCCAAGGGGGTCTGGATTTATAAGACTATATAAGGGGCCAGGTGGTCTGAAGTGAAGAGAGGTGTGTATGATACCCAAGATTAGGCCTGAATTGACCAGAACTTAATTGGATGAAGAGAAAGATCTTTGGCCCTGTGAGCTTGTGCACACTGCTTGCAGTCTTCATGGAAGGCCTGCTTTAGATTTGATTTTGCTTGTGTTTGCAGTCGTATACAATTCCAACTAGAACTAAGATTCCCCATATCAAAGACTATGCTTCTATTTTCAGAGCCCCAGGCTCATTGGTATGGGTAACTTCAGAAACAGTACCTTCAAATTGGCATGGTAAATTGGGATGGCCTTGAAGTAACTATGGTTCAAACAAGGATCCTCCCTCAAAAGCTTTCTTTTTCTTAATGAATCTAGGAAAGAGACGGGCAGTGGGCTCTTGATGGGATTATAGGTACAGGTAACTGTTAACAGCGAGGATCAACCATTTTTGTTCACTTAGAAAACATAACATGTAATTGGGACCGGTGTGTTTTAGGTTGTACACTGGGTAATTGTATCCTATTAGGTGTATGATTTTATTACAGTCGTTGTTTGGAGAGTATGCCAGTTAAAGAGATATGTATAAGGGTAAATTTGATAAGAGGTGGGCTGTGATGATTAGATTTTATGTCAGCTTGGTTTTTTTATGTACAAAGGTATGGTTGTCCTCTCAATCAGGACGCAGCAGAAGGATGTCTCCTTGTGCTTGTGACCTTTTTACAAGAGATGTGGAGAACTTCTCTCTTTCTGCCCCCCTTCTCCTTTCTGCTTCACTGGGCTTGATGTCTCACATCTAGGGTCGGATTCTCAAGTGTCCTGACAACTTAAGAAGCAGTGAGTACCCTACTATGTTCTGGAAGACCCTGGATCCATGCAAGTCCATACCCACTTGCCTGTGAACTTCCTGCTTTACTCACCTGCTTAATCTGCTAGAGTCTTTGTTAATTTTGAGGACCTCAAGCTAGCATCTGACTCACTGACTTGAGTTGAAGGGGCTGGATTACTTCCTCAAAGTGATATAAAATCCTTTATTGATATAACGTTCCTCCTTATATGTGTTTGAGTGTTACTGGTGTTGTTTATCTAGAAAACTCAGTCTAAATTTTTACTCAGGTAATAAAATATCCTCCAGAGGGAGGTTATTTATTCCTTTTCTGTAAAAGCTAGTCTCTAAAGATTTTACTACAAATAATCTGACTCCAAGTGTTTTAATGCAAAAAGATATATTAGAGAGAAACTAAAGCAATTTGTGTTCCACTCTTACTTTTAGGGTTGTGGCCTTTTGATAAGAGACACTGTGGATCCCTCTGGGTGTGGTGGCTATGACTTGGGCTGCTAACCTCAAAGGCAGCAATGGGAAGCCCTTTGGCACTCCTGGGGAGGATGATGCACTTGCCCCTCCAGTGAGCAGTTACAGTCTGGGAAACGGGGAGGCACCTCTACCTGTCTGAGAGGTTGTTGTGAGTCTGGATCGACTCAGTGGCAATGGATATGGTTTTAGCATCCTGGTAACATTATCATTTAAAAGAGAAAGCGCCATCAAAAGACAGGAGGAAAAAAAAGGTAAGGAAACTCATCTGAACTGAATCACTAGAAGCAATTAGAAATACATAGTTTTGTAAATGTAGGATGTATCATTTTGAATGCAAACCACTGTGCAACAGTCAATGTAATCAATCATTTGTCCCATAACTATGAATTATGGTTTCCTTAGTTTAAAAAGCATTATCGACCCTGACAACAATTTGCGCATGTGATGTTGTACTACACTTGTGCAAGATGTCATGATTGAGGTGACCTGGGTGAATGTTATGTGTCATATTTCTTATTTTTTTTCTTTTTTTGGGGCGGGGGCATCACTGCCCTCAGGTGGTGGGAGTAGGAGGCTCAGCCTTTGCTCCGTGGAGCTGGAATCAAACCTCCATCCCAGTGGGCCGCAGTGCCACACACAACCACTACGCCACTGGGGCTCAGCCCTATGTGGCATATTTCTGTATGTATTCTTTACTGTATGAGTCTATATTGTCCAAAACTAAAACTTACCTAGTAAAGTGACAAAGAGTTGATTCATTATAGTCACAGAATTAGAGACTTTGTCTTGTGTGTGTTTTTTCTAACTTCTTAATTTACTATAATGATGCAACATTACATGTAACGATTGTTTTACCACCTCAAACTTACATTTAATTCAGAATCATTAAGTTATTCTTAAGGCTCTTTTTTTATCTGAAAAGCAAGTATACTCATATTCTTTTTATTAGCAGAGGGATTTATTTTAGCCATTAAGACTAATAAACTTATCTAAATTCATTCTGTTTTTCAAGAAGATGCTTTTAATTTTACCAAGATGTTACCAAAGTAAAATGCATCTTCAATATAAATTACTTAAAAGTAAATAAAAAAAACTTAGCTTTATATTTCTCACTCTGATATAGGTTACTAGTTTCATTCACCTTAAATAACCTGACAAATTTAAGTGTATCAGGTCTGCTTCCTATCTATTTTTAGCTATTTTAATGTCTTAAACTGGCTCAGGAGGACACAATGCTGGGCAGAATCAGAAGCTGCCCAATTCTGAACCATCTTGATCATCTTTGAGCCTGTTATCATGTCAGTCTGTCTCATTGAGGATTTCTCAATTTTCTCTTACCTCTACTTTGCCAAATATGATGCCCTTTACTTTGGGATAGGTCTTTCCTAGTGATGTCAGAGTAAGGCAAAATTTTGTCATCCTAACTTCTGACAAGCATTCTAGTTTTTTATTTCTTCTATGATTGATTTATTTATTCTGGCAGAGTTTGTATGGTTATTCAATATATGTTGCCAATGCTAAAATTCAAATGCATCAGTTGTTACTCTGTCCTCTTTGTTCATTGTCCAGTTGTGGTGATGTCGGTGGTCAGTACCATTGGGTCACAACAAATCCCCCCAATGCACAAAGGAAATACTACCCAGTCTTGTTTCATCCTCACCTTCATTTTCTGAGTGAGCCTATTTTTCTGTCACTCTGTCAAAACATCTCATGGAGTCTTCCTCTTTTGTGCTGACCCTCTACTTTACAAAGCCTGCTAGCCTTTTCTAGTGGCTGACTGGTCCAGTCCCAAGGATGTGAGATGAATGTACGTTTAAAAACACTCCAGAAGAATATCAGGGCAAGGTGGCCATCAATGGACAAGCACAAGAGAATCTCTCCAAAAGCAACCTGCAAAAACCCACTAAGAGGGAAATGTTCAGGTCCCTGTAAACCTGGAGAAGCACTTTACAGCTAAGTGGATTGAGGTCTCTTCACTTCAGGTAGTGTGAGAATGGGAAGAACAAGGAGAAAAACTAGCAAAGCTGGCCACCTGGAACTCAGCATCCTGTACCAGTGCCCCTGGCATCCTCGGGCACTTCAGACAGATGCTGTTGGGTTTTCCCCTTTACCACTGACTATGGCTCTGGGCTGCCACTCAGACCCCCACCTCTGATTGCTTACAGGTTGCAGTCTCCATTGTTGCCCAGATGATCACGTTCTCTGTTTCCTCCCTATGCCCCTGTCACCTCTCCTGTACTACTAACTGGTCATAGGTACTAGTAACTGGTCCGATAGCAGCTACCATGCCTTCTCATGTACACAGCCACCATGGATGCCATCACCATAGCAAACTCTACTCCCTCCCCTGACCAGTCTGCCTTCACAGCTGCTGCCGGGGAGCAAGCATCATTCACAACACATTATAACCGATGCTGTTCCAACTGTTTCCACTACCTACCCATGATGCCTTATAGTTGCTGTCCTGAACCATCCATGTAGAGTACTTCCCATCACTCCTGGACTTTCCCCCAGCTCACTTTTGCAGACTGATGTGATTTGAGCACCTGCCATGCAGTGCAGTTATTGTTACAACTACCACAGTCAGTTTGTATAGCTGCTACCATGGGGCCATGCACCCAAGGTGCCACACAGCTACTGTGGATCCCACCCTCTCCCAAGCAGAACAAAATGGCCACTGCTGTCGCACTGTGAGCTCCTGTAGCATATTACAGTTGTTGAGCACAGACCCACCACTTGACATGTACCAGCTGCACTGGCCCTGACCGGAGTGCTTCTCAGCCTGTACACTGGGGTCACTCAGGTACCCTGCCTTCTCAAAGCTACAACAGCAGCAGGATTCTGGTGTTTGAAGGACAGCTGCTTCATGCCATGATGAAGAATGTGGGAAAATCTCAGGTTAGTGAGTGGAGAGTCTTGTCAATGCAATGGTGGTGGAAGCATCAAGAAGCTCTGGCAGGTCTCAGCCATATAGCTTGTCAACAGGAAGGAGAAGCAGAGCGAGAGAGAGACCTGCTAATGATGTCGGGCGTACCTTCAAATTAGATCAAGCTGGACCAGATTGATAGACTAAACTCCATCCCTTTACATTATTTATCAAGGTAACATGAAATTATGTAACTACCACAAACCTGATCAGTCTGATATCTCAAACTGATAGAATTAATGAAAAAAACCTCAAGGCTCAGGTTGAAGCATTGAAAGATTCTATGGGCAATAAATATATTGAATGATGCTGAAAACATGCAAAGAATATGGAAAGAATAAACAGAGTCACTGTACCCAAAGGAGTAGGTTGACATTTAACCATTTCAAGAGTTAGCATATGAACGTGAACCTGTGGTGCTGAAGGAAGATGGTAAAGCTACACTGAAAGAACTAGTCATAAACAAGGTTCTAGGCATTGATGAAATATTTAGAGAAGTGTTTCAGCAGGTTGAGGAAACAGCGGAAGCACTCATTGATGCCAGGCAATTAGGAAGACAGCTACTGGGTCAGCTGACACCAAAAGATCCTTATTTATATCCAACCTAAATCAAGGTGATGCAAATGATACAGCAATATCATTGATATCACACGCAAGTAAATTTTTTCTAAAGACCATCCAACAACAACTGCAGAATTACCTTCACTGGCAGCTGACAGAGGATTGGGCTAGCTGCAGAAGATTTTGAACAAGGGGTGTCATTGCTGATGTCAGGAATCTTGACTGAAAGCAGAGAATACCAGAAAGTTGTTTATGTGTGTTCTGTGCACTATGGTGTCCTGGCCCGTGGGACATTCGAACGTGGATCTCTGGGTCCGGAGCCTGAAAGATGAAGATGGGTAGGAAAACACGAAGAATAGAGGCAAGACAGGGGTCTGATCAAGCCTCATTTATTAGGGAGAAATAAACCAATTTTATAGGGAAAGCAAGCCTAGGCAACAAGCCGAGGCATGAAACAAAGTTATCTTCAAAGTTAACAAGTGAAGGTCAGCACACCTGCAAGTCAGAGGATAATCACAAATGCTGTATTCACTACCTATATCATCTTGTCAAGCATCGAAGGCCAGGGCAGTCCCTACAACCACCCTCCAAAGGAGGCCAGCTCTCCACAACTCAAGGTCTATGCAAAAGTTACAAAAGTAACAGACCACAAATCTCAGCAAATGACCGTGACAGAGTTCAGGCTACATGACTATAGCCAGGCCAAGCATGTTCGGGCTGGATGGCTCCGGACACTATGGTGTGGCAGTCATGTGCTTATGTTAATTTTATGATTGAAATGTAGGGATGGAGTCTAGCCTGTTAATCTGGAGATAGCCATTGAGTAGCCAATATGGCCTCTGTGTGGGCATGGCTTTCTCCTGATATATCTGGGAAATCTCGTGATAATTCCCTCGTGGAGAAGAGAACCTATCCTCCCCAGTTGTTGGGAATTAGTTTTAGAGAAATGATGAATCACAGACAAGACAAGATGGCGGCATCCAAGAAGTTGGAGGAGCCAGTGGAGAGACCACACGGCTTTGCGCTGATGGAGCCAGACCTCTGAAGTTGGGCCACATGGAGACCTCTTCCAGCGATGAGTTGCTTCTGCTCTTTATGGACCCTGAGCCCTGGAAGTGAGGACCCATGGGGAGACCCTGCCAGAGCTGGGATTCTGCACCCACTGACCTGTGACTTCGTGAGTCGAAAGGAGACTTTATAGATTGATTTCAGACATAATGGGTTAATATCGGACTTATGACTTTGAACCGGGCTGGGCTAAATGTCCTGTTCATCTTGTATATAAACCATTTCCTTATATACATATGCGTGTCTTTGAAATTTGTTCCTCTAGCCTACCCAGACTAACACATATGGTATACCAAATTATACCTTACCCCCAGGTATAAAACAAATTCAAGATGAATCAAAAGAACTGAATGTAAATTCCAGAGCTATAAAGATCATCAATGAACAAATAGGGACACGTTCAAGTGCTCCATTTTAAGACATAGTCATACTTTTATATCTAACAAAGGAACCAGTGGGTGCTAAAATGGATGAGTGGAACCTACTAAAAATAAATCAAAAGACTTAGTCAAAGAATAAAAACTGAAACCCATGCTGGAAGAAAATGCAATGACCCAACAAACAAGGGAATAATCTCCAAACCCTATAGAAAGCTACAGAACCTCAAAGAAAAATGTGACTAACCCATTAGAAAGTGGGCACAGTCTAGGGCCACATCACCCGTAATGCACTCCCTCTCGACAGATCTCAGAAGTTAAACAGGATCGGACCTGGTTAGTACTCGAATGGGAGAAAGTGGGCAAAGGACATGAGTAAACAATTCACTAAAGATGACATTCAAATAGTTAACAAATGGCTGAGCCCCAGTGGCGTAGTGGTTGTGCACGGCACTGCGGCCCACTGGGATGGAGGTTCAATTCCAGCAGTGGCTCCACAGGAGCAAAGGCTGGGCCTCCTACTCCCACCACCAGAGGGCTGTGATACCAAAAAACAAAATACAAAAATAGTTAACAAACATGAAATATGCTCATGAACATCAGCCATCTAGGGGATGTAAACATCTGCAATGAAATATTGTGTTACACATACAGTACCAGCCAAATTTAAAAAGCAAAAATAATACTGGGGACTCTCCAGGGAGATTGGAGCCCTCTTATCCGCTGGAAAGACTTTAAAATTATACAACTACTATGGATATGCCACTTCTGCTAACAAAAAGAATAGAAATTTTATGATCCAACACCACCCCTGCTAGGTATATACTCAAAGGAATTCAGAACAATAACAGGAGCAAGCATTGGCGCACCAAGCTTCCTCACAACACTGTCCACAATAGCAAGAAGATGGAAGCAATCTAACACTCCATTTGTAGAAAATCAGATAAAGAAACTTTGGTATAAACAGACAAGCGATTGCTGAAAAACAATGAAAATCATAAAGCACTTCATTTCATAAGCGAACCTGAAAAACATTACGCTGAGTGAAATTTGTCAATCTCAAAGGGACAACTTTTGAATGAGACCAGCCAACTAACTGTAGCATAAAAACCTACAAACCAAAGGGAACAAAGGAGATTACCAACAAGGGAGAACAAGGGAAAGGTAAAACAATGGGTCAGAGAGGTGACACTTGGGAGAAAGGACTACTCTCTCCCTCTTTCCCCTCCACAAGAGAGAGAATGGCAATCTGTTGAGAGGTGGGCACTAGGGTACTGGGATGAGTGGTTTGGACTATTGAATGCTTCCATGGAAGTTAATTGTGCATTTAAGGTGTTCATTTGAAATGTAAACTTCTCCACTTATCTCACAATACATAAATCACACCAAAAAAGAAAGAAAAGAAAAGATAAACATAATGCTCCACTGTTTCTAATGAGAATTCTGGATGTGCTTCTCCCAAGACAGATTTGTTTGTTCTTCTGGCAGCTCATGGTTTTTAAAATATTTTTTGCCAACATCATAATTCATATTCTTCTTCAGTCTTCCTATTCTTTGTTCAACTTTCGCAGGCATAGGAGATGATTGAAATTATCATGACCTGATTCAGGCACACCTTAGTTCTCAAAGTGACTGATGTGCTCTTTAACACTTTAAAGAGGCATAGATATGTCCAATTCAAGATATCTGATTTCTTGACAGCTGCTTCCAAAAAGGTTAATTGTGAATATAAACAAGATGAATTCCTTGACAATCTCACTTTCCCCCCTCTATTTTCCACAATGTTGTCTATTGGTCCAGCTGTGAGAATTTTGATTTTCTTTACATTTAGTTATAATCCATGCTGAAGATTGTAGTCTTTGATCTTTATTCAGTAAATGCTTCAAATCTTATACACTTTCACTAAGCAAGACTGTGTCATATGCATATTGTCGGTTGTATTAAATGGTCCTTCAATCGTGATGTCACATTCTTCTTTATTTAGCTCAGCTTCACAGATTATTTTCTTAGAAAACAGACAGAATAAATAGGACAAAAAAATGCACCCCTAATGCACAACTTCCCTGACTTTCAACCATGCAAGGTCCCTTCTTAAGCCTATTGGTATATATACACAGTCCACATGAGCATATGAAGGATTCTAGAATTTCATTTTTTGGGTAAAGTTATTCATAACTTTCTATACTTCCCCTAGTTTAGTGCCTTTGTTTAGTCAATAATACACAAGTAACCATCTTCCTGGATTTCTCTGCTTTCAGTTAATATCTATTTGATGTCAACAATGAATCTTGCTCCATGGAATTTGTTGGAAATCCCTAATGATTTAAGATAATATACACTTAATTTAAAAAATATTTTAAAACTATTTTTTATTAAATTACTTTCAAAATATAAGTATCTATGCATATGCTCACTTTTAATAATGCTCCATTTTTCTAGTTTCATTTTTCCAAATCCATTAAATCTTTTATTTTGAAATAAGTATGAAAGACTCACATGAAATTATAAAAATATAATAAAGAGAAACCTCATGTACATTTTATCCCCAATGGTGATCTCTTACAAAATTCAGTATAATGTAACAACCAGCTGATTGACACTGATACAATCCAATGATCCTGTTCAGATTTCCCCAGTGTTGCTTGTATTTGTCTGTGTATATGCATTTTTTGTATGCACAATGTTATCTTTTGTTCTTCTCTTACATTTTCCACCAAAAGAACATGGGGACTTGTTTGTTTATGCGCTGGAAAGATGAGATAGAGATTTTAGCCTCAGAAATCATAGTTCCCCCACTGAGTGCTCGCTCCCCGAAGGTACACAAATGTTCCATTTGATGACTGCTCGCCAAGAAACCATCAGCAACCACAGAAAACAAAGGAATGCTGGGTAGAGTCTTTGTCTGCTCCAGTTTATGATTTTATCTCACAATTCTCCACATTAAAAGGCAGGCTTCTCTCTCATCCTCTCGCCTCTACAACTCTCTGCCCCTGTTTTTCCCTTCTTTACTTTTTAACAGATAAACCAAAAACAGCCTCTGGAAAAATTCACAACTTAAATGAACAAATCTATTCTTCAGAGAGTTATAAATAAATTATGAACTAAAGAAAAAATTTTCTTATGGCCACTATTAAGTAGATCATGCCAAAGAAAAAAATATAAAAATATATAAGCAGAAGCTTATTTATGTTTTAATGGAAACTGAAAAGTCATAAAAATATGGATTAAAAATGAGGAAATCATTCTAAATATCTGCAGTGATCTAAATGTATTAAATGATGTGTTAAATATATGAGCCCCCAATAAAATCTATATTAAAAATATATATATCTTCAGTGATCTCTTGCATCTCTAAAAATGTCCACACATATACATACTTACATATATGTACACTCACTCACACATACCTGTAAATAAAGAGCTCAAGCAACGTAGACAGTTCTTATTTTTAAATTAATACCAATGAGGATAATGGGTCCCCCAATTTCAGAGTAGAGTCTGAAAAATTGAGGGAAAAGGATTTTTCTTGGTAAAGTGTTGAGACCACTGATTGCTTTCTCAAGCAATTAAAAGAAAAAGTCAGTCACATTTCCCCCTGGTTTGCCACAAATAAAAGTATTCAGAAAAGCAAGATGCTTGTATTTTGCTAAGATAACTTGTGTAATGATAGCTTAAAAATGGAAACCAAATTCTGCTTTTCCTAGAGCTTTTTCCATGAGGACATGTCCTTATCACTTAATATGCATTTCCTTCAGGTCCTTTTCTTTCCATACTTCCTGGAGTGGATATGTTCAAGAGGGATAAAAAAGGGAAGAGAAAGAAATTGTTTAGGGTGAAATATTCACAAATAACTAGTCTGATTGAACTGTGTATTCATTGTTGATGAATAATCTGAGAAATTATGTAGAACAGTCTACGGGTAACAGACCAAGTGGGCTATAAAAGACTCCCAGAATCATGGAGTTTCATGAGGAATTGGTCTCACATATCTGCTCATAGCACCATATCTTGCTCTTGCGAATTGCAAGACTGCATGGTTTTAAACTAGGTCTTTTAGTTTAATGCAGGATGGGCAGTCTTCTGAGAATTGGTGAATTCTGGGTAACTGCGAGTCTGACAACATTCTCCCTTCCACTATGGAGGAGTTTTCTCGTGCAAAAAGGTTTGACCCATGTGTTCTACAGGGAGGCTCACAAGATGGCTGCACTCAGAAGAGAGTGCCAGCTCTCGGTTCCATCACCAAGGTCCTTGCATGGATGTGGGACCTTGCTATCTTTTAGGAGTCTGGTGGTGGGAAATTCAGAATCAGCAAAGAAATTTCATCAGAATCCACAGTTGCCAGCAGGAAATTACTCTGATTTAATAATGAAACTGATGAACCTATAAAAAAGATCTACTCCTGATTCAAAACTACATTAGTGAGACAGATGAATTTTAAGCCTTATTTGAGTTGGGCAGGCATGGAGGTCTTCCCTGGTGGTGTCAAAGCCCAGCATAATCTGATCCCCACCATGCTGAGGGATGGCCAGGTCTTCTAACTCATGTAGGGGAGCTGGCTGGCAGTTGAGCTTAGCTGTTTCTGATTAGCCCACTTCACCCACTTCCAAAGAGGTGTGTGGTTATTCCAAAGTCTGGCAATGCCACTCATTGGAAACATGAATTTTGGACAGCATCCCGGACAATATTCGGATTCCCAAGGGAAGGCATTAAAAGGGCAGAACCAGAGAGAAAGCTCCCTCCCCACACACCCAGAACACCTCCCTGTGACACCTCCCTCTCTAGACTCAAGGATGTGGATTATCAGCTCACCTCTGCAATTTACATCTTTGACTTGATCATTTAAGCCAAGTTGATCTGACTCCTAAATTAAAACCAGGATCTTCCATTTTCCCAGTCACTCCGGCCAGTGTTCAGAATCAAGAGTTAGGCTTAGACAGGCTTAAATCTCTGCCTGCGGTGCCAGTCAGGATCCATTTTTTCTAAGGATGGGGGATGTTTGATGCCAGCAAGGGGTCTCCAGGCAGCATTCCAAGGCTATGACATGCTGGAAGCTAAGCCATTTGTCTCTCTTCTCCTTGAGTGTTCCCATATGTTTCGGAACAATCACATCTTTATCCCTGCTAGGGAACTGACAATCTCTCTGGAAAGTTTGCAGTAGTGCTCACACACACACACACACACACACACACACACACACTCATACACACTCACACCTTACACATACACATTTGGCAACCCTCCCATGAGTCTTCGTGCTTCACATCTAATACGTAATTACTGAACTCTGTAGTAGCTTGCTGCTCACGTTTTTCTTAAATGTATTCACATTTTCAATGAAATATTTAATTTTCAAAAATATTTCACATCATGGGTACATTAACATGCTCATTCTGATTGCAGCCTTAATTCCATAGGTGTTGGGTTGCTAGCCACGTGGTCAGTAGCTGGAAAACACCAGCAAGAAAGACATGGCTTCCTTCCCCCCGCCCCCCGCTCCACCCC
>PVJH01008066.1:0-37980 GCA_004026705.1 Nesogale talazaci | reverse complement strand
ACTCAGGATTATTCGCTCCCTATATCTTCCCCCACCAGCCTCCATGCCATAACCCCCAGGGACCATTACCCACCCAGTTACCGTCTCAATAAAATCTCCTCTCCTGGATTTTATATGGAGAAGAGCATTTTTATAAACTGAAAACAAAGTAAAACAGATAAAATCTCAATTGAAAAGGACGAAAACTAAAACTAATGTAAATGGATCATAAGGGAGCGCAAATAAGAGGATTTTGGATAGTACAGGCATGAAGACTTTGGCCTCAAAAGCCTGACTCTGAGTTCACCCTCGGCTCTGCCGGTTCTTAGAGAAGTAACTTTAGCTGAGTACTTGATACCAAATTGCTCTATGTCTGGATACTTTTCATTCATACAGAAAAGCTAACATCAATAGTATTTGCTTCCTTGCACTTTTGTGACAATCAAATGAATTAACACAAAGTGATTCAAAGTTCCTTCCATCTAGCATGGAGCCAATAAATATCGCTACTTTGGCTATTCAATGACAATCATTGAAGATGTAGTGCCCTGCTAGCAGGCTCCTGTGGAAACATTTATGTAGTAGTGCTTGATTAAATAGACAGTATGCCACTGTTTTAAACAACAGCACTCACATCCACTATCCAAATCTCAATTCTCCACCTAACTATGCTGGACATTGTTAACTTCAGTACGCTTTACAAAAAAGAAAGCACACACACAATCATTGAAACGGAGTTTCTTGCCCAAGGACATGAAATAAGTTTCAGATTCAAAACTCTGCTGATTTGATCTTTGCACCAACTCCTTTCCAATATACTGAAATCACTATATACTGTTAGGTGCTAACAATCTTCATAGTAATTTTGAATTTTATAAGTAATATGGGAAGAGACCTTTCAGTACTCACCAAAAGTAAATTATTTACTTTTTTGTTTGTTTGTTTGTTTGTTTTGGGTGGAGGTGGGTATCACTGCCCTGGTGGGAGTTGGAAACCTAGCCTTGCTCCTGGAGAGCTGCTGCTGGATTTGAACCGCCAACCCTGTGGGCTGCAGTCCCGCACACAACCGCTATGCTACCAGGTCTCAGCCCCTATTTATTTACTTTTGTTTTTCAAATAAAAGCACAGCTTTCGATGTGTGCATCTAGTAGGGCAAAGTTTTTCAAACAAGGCTCAATACTCATTTAGTACAGGATGAAATCAACCTAATCAGTTGTGAGCAAAATTTAAAAAAAATACATAGGCTAAATTTCACTATCATGGAGCAGAATATATGAGGATGAAATATTGTTTTCTGCAGCTGATTTCGGTTATTGTGTATATGTATGTATGTATGTATGTGCTCAATATTATGGGAATTTCATGCCAACTTAAAAAAAGACTTTAAAAGTTATTTCTCCTTGTGGGTTGCAGTTAAGAAAACATTTTAAAGCCATTCAAACAGAGGTTATGTTTACTAAGGGGCCTGATTTCTTGGACCAGCATTAGTTCTTTGGATGCTCTGTGGGTACAGCAGAGCACGGTACTCATCCACTTCCAAAGCTTTGCATAAGGAAGGGAACCTGAATGCTCAGAAAGAGTCTGTCCCCTCTCTCGGCCCTTCTCAAGGGCCGAGCATTACCGTGGATTCCTTCTGAGAGGAGCGTACTCTGGACGGAGAGATGACCGCTTGGCATAATGAAACGAGCACTAGAGTGGAAGTTAGATGACTGTAGATACAAATCTTCATTCCACCACAGTTCATCTATGACCTTGGGCAAATACTAAGTCCTTTATCTATCTTCTTCATGTGCTAATTTTCACTGTCATGAGGAATAAATGAAAGAAAACTATAAAGCTTGCAGAATATAACTGAAAGATCAAACTCCTTGCCATTATGTCAGATTTGGCGCATATTTATCCAATAGACCGGACCACAACCACCTCTGTCAGTTCCTGAGGCTGTCAATCTTCACAGGAAGAGACAGCCTCACCTTCTGTGGTGGGGCTGGGGGTGGGGTTTCAAACCGCAGAGCCTATGCTACCAGCCCATCAATTATCATTATGCATACAGGGATCCTTCAGCAAAGCATAATGGATGCTTAATAAAATGCAGATTCTGTCAGGTTGTGGGTTTCACTGATAGCTCCAGTGCCCAGGGTTCAAACCCACTGATCAATCTGAGGGAGAAAGGTGAAGCTGTCTGTTCCCACGAAGTTTTCCAGTCACAGAAACTCTATGTATGGTTGCTAGAACAATGGTAGTGGATTTGGTTTGCTTTGCTATTCTTAAAATTAATATAATTTCAATAACTCTTCAATTCTAAACTCATCTAATCATGTTATACTGGAAAATTAGAATGTATCTTGCAATTTAAAACAAGTTACTGTTCAATTGGCAACATTTTTATCTTTCCCAGGGACACATCTTGATATCATCTTGGCATAATAAAGTACAATATTGTGAAAATCATGTGTTATACAATAGTAGATCTCAACTTTTAAGATCTCATGCGGAGGGCAAAATTTTCCCTTTCTCTAAGTTTTCATAAAACATACCTGAAGTTGCCATGATCTTTGCTACTACTTTTTAGGATCAACTTTCGTTTTAAATTTACACATATCTGCATAAAATTCAGAAGCAATCCTCACCCAGATTATATTTAAACATATTTTCTTATCGTTTCAATACTGCCTCCTACATTTTTGAGCCATTGAGATAAATTTCCTTTGTGGGCCATACATGATGTATTTGTTTCCTGAAAGAGTTCATGGAACTTCCAGATGTGTCTAACTTATTACCTGAGAATATTCTTAAGCCTTCTGTTCCCTACTTAGGCTAAGAAAGCCAGCACTTATGTAGCTTCTTTAAACAGAGTTAAAACTTTCCTGGTGAACCCAAGTCTTCATTTCCCCCTTTTATTTTTTAAACAGAAAAAAACCCACCAGAAGATTAGTTTTTGTATTTGATAGTTGATAGTCTAGGCGAGGAAGCCACATGACTCCCCATGAAACGATTGAAAGTTCCTTGTCAACAATCTTATTAAAGAAAATATTTGAATGCAATATACTTAGAACAGACCAATTTTCAAAAACAAGGCTTCAAGATCTCTCTGGTGAAATCTAGCCAGTATACTTGGAGCATGCCAATATACTTCTCTTAATGCCTCCCTAGGGAGAAATCACTGCACTCTAACTAATCTTGAGTTCTTACTGCCTGCTGTAACAGAAACATTTTCACAAGGGTCCAGAAAATCCCCTCGTTTCCCTCCTTTTGTGTACTCATTTCCTCAGGTACCGATTCCAAGAGAATGTGTTATAGACAGAGTTAGTCCAACAATTTTCTCAGAATGGTGATCTTGTGGCCAAGAAAAGGCCCTGCTCCCTACAGTGGCCTGGCCTCCCTCAAGGACCGGAAGGTTCTTTTATATGTGCAGAGGGCGACCTATCAAAGAGTAGTGCTGTGAAGGTTTAAGTTCATCCCTGCATGGACTTATTTCAAGCAAAATGTGTTGAAATGTGTGTCTGTGATCCTAGAATAGCTGCAAACCAATTCTCTCAGCTTTGCTCTGGCCATCGTCTCATTTAAATGCTCCCCAAACAGTGGCAGCGGTGGGCATACTGGCCATGAAAAAGTGGTTGTGAAGTTATGTATACTATTACTGTTTTAACAAAACTCAGGTCAACATCTCTTCAAATTATTGAAGCTTTGCAAGAAACTCGTGAGACTGCCACACAACATAAAACAATAGTCTGTAGAAGGATGAAGTAATTTAAGGCATGAAGGGAAAACCCCAAGGATGACCGAAGAGAGGGAAGAGTGCCAACCTCAGTGAGTGCAGAAGCTATGCCTAAAGTACAGAAAAGGTGGGGAAGGATGGTAGAATTACCATTAATGTGATAGCTGCCGCAGTCAGGTTTTCACAGGAGTCAGCCTTCTCCATTTGAAGCCAATATCTTGGCCTCAGCAAATAGATGCCCAAAGCAGTGTGTGAAGTCTACCAGTTCAAAGAGATCATCTTTCTACTTTTCTTTTAAACAAGATGGAATATGATGAAGACAAGTACGGAACAAATCATAACCAGATATCAGCCTTTTGTTTACCAGTGTGAACAAAGTCAAATCAATATGGTGGTTCCTGACTGGTTCTTTGGGGCCAGTTACAATAAAGACTGAGGAGGTCAGCATAGAAGATTATTAAAAGTTTTTTTTCCCTCAAAGGAATAATCTTGATAAATTTTTTCAGAAGACATATGAAAACAACAGGGGCTGATTCTGAAGCAATTCTAAGAAAATCGAAAATTTCATTGGTGAGAAAAAAAATAGGAAAGCTATGTTAAGGAAGTTTTTTCTATTACAATAATTTGCTGACTCATTCTTTGAGAATAGTCTCATGAAAATATTGTTGAATCTCCTTCCTTCATCCCCCCTATAAATTTCACCTCTTCAAACTTCCTCCCTGCCAGGCCAAACTCAAAGATTTAAAAGGAGAATGATCCAAGTTCCTCAAGGGTTCATAATTCTTCATGAAAGAATTAGAGGGATGGCAAGACCACCTTCAGAAACATGTAGACATATCGGCCATAATGAGAGCCAATAGTTTCACAAATATATATATTTTAATAAATATTTAATGATATTGTTGCAATATATTCCGAATTCCCCTCATAGATTCATGCAGAATGGTTTATAAGTGGGTAGGTAGTCCCACAATTCTTTTTCTACAATGTCAAAACCTCAAAGCTTTGAAAATCCTGAGTTTTCCCTAATACATTTGGGGTGTGTGTGGGGGGGGGGAGATCTGAAATGGTTTGGACAATACTGTCTAGTCAATTTAAAGTGAATATGCTTTGTTACAGAAATATGTTCTTATTGTTAGTTGTCATAAAGTTGGCTCAGACTCATGGGGATCGTCTATTCCATGCAGCAAACTGTTGCTTACTCTGGCACCATGATTAATGGCAAAGATTATGCATCTGTCCATTGCCCTGCTGTGGTGGCTGCCATGTTGTTGTGATAATGGAAACCATGCCTCTGGTGAGTAAAATGTGGCAGAGGGAAACCGAGTTCAACAGAGCTTTCAATATAAGATAGACAGAAAGAAAGGTCTGGAATTTTGATTCTGAAAATTTGGCAAAGAAAACACTAGTGTCATAGAAATATAAATAGGTTCGAGTGTTGTCACAGCCTCACCGAGCAAATCCATAGTTTGTACTTCACTTAATCCCTTTTTTGGTGTGTGTGTGTGTGTGTGTGTGTGTGTGAATTCTGCAACAAATCTGGCCCAAATACTGTCAGATGAACAGATCATGTATTAAGCCCCTAATCCAACCAGCCTGCTTATTTGTAGTTTTTCTTTGATCCATACAAGTGCTCTATGAGGGAGGTCTGACACTGCAGTTTTAATGACGGGGGAACTGGGTCTACATAGTTTATGTGAGCTAGGACTGTGGATTTAACTTGTTTGAGCTTCTCTTCCCCCAGAGCTCAAGGTCACTTCACTGTGCTGCATGCCTACTTTTCTCCTGTTCACTTCTCATCAAACTCCTATTCACCACCCACCAAGCCTCAATGCTACGCAATGGCTTCGCTGTCCTTCATGGGCTCTGTAGATGCACAGCAGAGGGAAGAGTTAAGCATCTATGACAAACGGGTTTCCCTGAATGACCTTTTGAAATGAGTGGAGCTGCTTGAAAGACTTTTTAAGTATGCCAATTCACTGCCATCTAGTGGCTATGTGAAGGTCAGTTTATGAAAACAATTCAGGTGAAATAGCATCGTTTCCAATAGTTTGGGGTCTTAGTACTAGAATGCTATTTAAAAAATAAAAGCGCTTGTTCTAAAAAGAACACTAGCAGTGACATTTTAATAAAATCGTATAAGTTTTTATTTTGGGAAGGCTTCATAAAATGGCATCTACATAACCTGACCTAAATAATCACAGAGCATTCCTAAGCAGGCTGTTTGGCAGAAGAAACACTTTGACAGAGAAAGGTTTACCTTGTCTTTCTCCCAACATTTTCAGGGATTGATTTGCTCTAATTACAAGATTCACAATGCAAATTGGTGTTTGCAGTGTGCCCATGCTTCATGAGACTTTCAATGTGAATTCTATCACTGGAGAATGCAACCTATCATTCATCTTTAGTAATCATGATGTGATTTTACAAGGTGAAGCTTTGAGAGAGAAAATTATCTTGCTCATCAAGAGAAACGCTTTGCTTATGTTGCACTGGTAGATGCCATCCAATCAGCTGTGTCCATGGTGACCCTGCGTACAGTGGAAGGAAACAGTGCCTCGTCCTGCACCATCTCCACAGTGTGTTATGCTTGAACACATTGTGCTATACATAGTATGTCCTTATCTAGTGTGCTTTCCTGTTACAACAGTTATTGAGCTCCTGAAAATCCCTGTAATGGATTCAACAATAGACTTAGATGTTTCTTGGCCTCAAGTGGCTTTGAATTTGAGGGAGGGAGGTGGCAAGTGGATGTTGGAATTGTCATTAGGTGCCATCAGGTGGCTTTTGACTCATCACCACCCTGGGAACAGGAGAATGAGACACTTCCCAGTGCTCGAGCCAAGTCAGCCACAGTGTCCATCCATGGGGTGGAACCTCTTCCCCTCTTCTTCACTGACTGTCGCCATTACCAAGCACAGTGTCATTTCCCAGGTCCCAGCCCTTCCTGGTAGCCTGGTCGATGTAAGAGGGGAAGTCTTGCCATCCGCAGCGCCAAGAAGCATTCTGGTTGTGGTGTGTTCAAGACAGGTTTGTTGGTTCTTCCGCCGTCTGCAGTGTAGTCAGTATTCTTCACCAATACCAATTTTTGTATTCGACATATGTATGCCTGAGGGTTTCAAAAAGTTCATCAAAGAATTTCATTATCTTTTAGTTCCACTTTCTTTCCAGGAAATTTTTGAAACCATACAAGTCTTCCCTTTTGGAATGGTCCAGGGTTAAGCTTTTGAAGAGTATTCAGATATTGGGGTTGGGAAACTCTGAACATCTGTGTTCCTTGAGGTCAAGCTATCAACCCTTTGTTCCCACTAAGGGTAAGAAGGTGATCCCTGGGGGTACAATCAAGCTCTTGGCAATCAACGGAGGGGTGCAAGGTGTGACTTTATCCAGGAGGCACCCCGATCCACAGGGCTGGAAAGCTCCTCCGGGGAAACAGTCATGGAAAACCCCCGAATCATAGTTCCCCTTGCCCACACTATGCTCCCCGTCAGTTGACACTGATCCCACATCGACTGGTGTGTGCAGGCACCAAGGAAAAAATTCAAGTGACTTTTGCATAAACAGCTAATCCTCTTGTTGGGTGATCTGTTCACAGCTGTGTTCTTCTCACCCGACTCAAGATGAGCAGGGGTATGTGAGGGTCAGAAGGATGAGTCCCTTCCATTAAACTTGGCCTACAATTCAGCCAATGACTCCTGTGAATGAGGCCTACACTAAAAAGCAGATTCCAAAACATCACTTTGTTTTCATGCAATGTGACTGAAAGGAAAAGTAAAAAATACAACCTTTTTCTGGCTGGAAGTGTAAGGCTATGAGGGACATTGTCTGGGGTTAGCCTGTGGCTTTTCTTTTCTGGAAATGAAGCAAATCACTGTCTACCAGGAACCCTATGACTTTTGGCTCCGTGCATGGGCATGCTTGTCTCTCCTCTAGCCGTCTCCTCTTTGTGATCATGTTTTTTATCTTGCTTTGATAAGCATTTATTTATTCATTCACACACATCCTGATACAGGTCACCTTTCAGAGGGACCCAAGCTTTCCTTGTATCTGCTGGGTGATGTGGGACGGCTCAATTCGGGAGCAAAGGCAAGGAGGGCAGGTTCCTGACTGAGGAAAATCAGAGTCTCCTGATCCACCAAAGGGGAATGAAAACGAGAGGTAGCTCCATGACATAAAATCTGAATAACAATAACCTGTGCCTGGCCAGGGCGAATGCATGGCAGCCCTCTCCTGTCCATCTGTTTGAGGGCATCCTGGCAGGCGTCCGACCCCACTACAAATAGAGATTGACTAGTGGGAAGCAGAGTCCCTTCTGACTCAAAGGGAGTGCCTGAGTTTTAGGGGAGAGCTGAGTTCCCTAGAGCTTCCAAAGTCTGCGCCCCGCCCCCCATCAAAAAACAAAAAAATGAAAAAGATGGCAAGACCTTCCTTCTGAGGGGCTTCTGAATAGTCTCAAACCTCTGATGTTTCATGTACCCCACCCAGAGACTCTGCAGACTCAAGACATCCCAATGGGTTCTGAACGTGTGTGCTTGAAGAAAACGAGGCTCTCAGGGATGGTCAGATTTTGGAGGGCCCTCCTGAGGCTCCTGGGAGAATTAGAGTAAGACATTTACCAAGCTAATTCCCTGAGTTTCTAAGATGGTAATAAACTTGATCTGAGCCCCACAGAAAACTGGAGACTTTTGATCAAGTTAAAATTTCACAATAAGTTTGTTCACAGTCCCCTCCCTCCTTCTGGAAAGTAGTCTTCAGTAGTGTTGTTTGAAGGTAGCTGGAAGTCTAGACCACATCGATGCAAGTCTGCATCAGCTGCCAGGCTTCTGGGCAAGAGTTTTCAGCATTGCTGCATCTGAACGTCACTATCTGTTCTGTGGGAGCGGGATAGAACTTATCTCATAGGGTTAGTACAAAAATGAAACGAGTGAATCAGGACCTAACATAGAGAATCTTTCCATAAATATAGCTATTATTACTCTATTTATCATGATGCTTTGGTGTATCCTTAAGTAATTCAGTATTAAAATGTTCATCAAGTGGTATTGAGATGCACCAAGCAGTGAAATGCACATTCATATTTTTAAAAAATCCGCATAATATATGTGGAAAGGGAAACTACAATTGGTTGGATACTTTATAAAATGTTTACCTATTTTATCTAATTTAATATTCCCAGAAGACATAATTTACCACTGCATACAGGCAAAGAAACAGAGGCTTTGAAAAGCTGAGTAACATGTCACACGACAAATAAGCAATTAAATGAACTTCAAAGCCAGGTATACCTGATTCTAAAGCAAGAGTTTATCTACTTAATCTCAAAGTCATTTTTCATGACTGAAACACACATGAGCATTCATTTTCTGCTTAGATTCCTGAAATCCAAGATACATTTGTGGGTTTAGTTTTTGGAAAGGATTAAACTATTCCGCTGTTGTTATTTCTGAGAGGAAATATTCGGAGAGTCAGTTCCAACGCCCAGCCAACCTGTGTGCAACAGGATGAACAGTGCCCCATTCTGCGCTACCCTCACAATGGATTTTGGTTTGAGTCCACTGAGGCAGCTGCTGTATCACTCTGTCTTGTCTGAGATCTATTTCTTTTTCACTGACCTGCTACTTCTTGAAGAATGATGCCCTTGTCCCGGGACTGATCTCTCTGGGCAACATGTCCAAAGTACATAAATGTGATTCTAATAACTGAACGTCAAAAGGAATTTACTAATGCATATTACAATTATAATAGTCTATACTATCCAGCAGTCTATATTGGACTCTTAGGGAAATAAGAAAGCAAAACAGAAAACTCTGAAATAACTGGATATTTTTTGTAATGTCTCTTGCTGAAATCAAACTCACTAAAGTTGTTTTGGCTACAGTTTTCTGACATATAGATATTGAGTCCTTAGGTGACCTACCTTCTAAAATCACAGTTTGGAAAAGCTTAAGGAACAAATTCTAAACATGTCCTTTGGAAAATTTCCCTCATATATCAGTTTTTTGACTGTAGTTTCTTCAGGAGTTAGTAATCAATTTGGCATTGAACCCTCAGAAAATGATCAAGTATTAGAAATCTAGGACATAAACTAATTGTGGATTCTTTGTCACCAACTGGATTTTTATTAAAAAAATTTGATGTCAGTACACACCCATTGTACAAAGAAGAAAGCCATAGAAATAATCTCTTCTATTCTCCATGTATACAGGAAATAGAGAGGCAGAAATTCAATAGAAAACAACTTCAGGCTTGGGCTTCCAGAGAGTTCCATATAAGAATGTGAAAATATTTTAAAATGATGGGATCAGCAATGAGGGAGAGATTCTTAATGGCTCAATAGCTTATTGATAATCTGCAACAGTACACACAGCAGTGGGGTGTTTGTCACATAACGAAAGAAAAGATAGCGTTAAATACCTAAAACTTTGGCAACTGCTTCAAAAAGACAAAGACAAAGGACTTGGTTTGTGCTCATCTTTTTATGTAATCCCTCCAACTTTAGAGAAAAACGCTCTCACACACACATACACCTATGCATGCACACATACATGCCTAGAGACCCCCACCTCTACACAACCCCGTTTTATACCCCCAGCCCACCACATTCACGTAATGCAAACTTTTTCCATCACCTTGAGGTTAGGATCATTAAAATTAACTTCACCTATATTGCTCACAATCTTCATTCTTTATTATTGGGCATGAAAAAATAGGTGAAACCACTCTCACCTTCTCTCGCTCTCAAAACTTACTTCTGACAAGTCAACAAACTCTATCATCTCTGTTTCGACAATCTGTCCAACCCCCAACTATTTCTTACCAGCTTCTGATCACTCCTGTCCATGCCAGCATCTTTTATCACTTATTACAAGAGCCTGGCAACTCATCATCCAGCTTCTTCTCTTATTGCAGCCAGAGTGATGCCTTTAACAAATGATATCAATCTGGTATCGCTAGTCGTTCTATGATTCCTCTTCCCATTCTGTAATGCCTAGTCTGTATAAAGACCAAAGGCCCTTTCCTGTCTGTGGTCCCTGAACTCTTGCTTTCTGACATCTTATCAATGGTTCATTTCTCTCTCAGTCCATATGTTTTGAACTTGAACTAACGAAGCTTATCCTTTCTTGTAGTGTATCCTGACTACTCCCTATGCTTGATGCTTATTATATCTTTCTTTTTTCCTTTTTTTTTTGGCATCACTGCCCTCTGCTGGTGGGAGTAGGAGGCCCAGCATTTGCTCCTGAGGAGCCGCTGCTGGAATTGAACCTCCATCCCAGTGGGCCGCAGTCCCGCGCACAACCACCACGCCACTGGGGCTCAACCCTATATCTGTCTTTCAATATTGATTTTCAGCTCTATCTCTCTACCTACCCTGCTCCCTACCTTCCTATATCTCTGCTTATCTCATTCTTGAGGAGTATGCCTTCTCAGTGAGTTTTCTCTCATGCTGTCTAAAATTACAAGAGCCTTTCTTCCCTAAACTTTCATCCCCCTTCCTGACTTCACTTTTCTTTTTTTTAAATTTAATCATCTTAAATATTATTTAAATTGGGGCTCAAACATTGCATTTCATCATACATAGTTCAATACATAGTTACATATACTGTGCCAAGCACCCCCACTTGCCTGCCCTCGTCAACATTCTCCCAACATCTGCCTTTCCACTTGGGCCCTTGATATGAGGCCCCTTTCCTTCCCCCTCCAACCTTATCCGCCTCCCCAAGTCCTCATTACTCGGCAATAATTATTGTTTTGTCATATCTTACACTGCCCGACATCTCCCCCTGCCCACTCCCCACTATGTCCGTCCTCCAGATAAGAGACAGTCTGCAGATCCCCATAACTGGCTTCCTCTCTCCACCCCACCCTCCCTCCACCCATCCGGCAACTCCACTCCCACCAATGACCTCGAGGGGTTTATCCCCCCCAAGTTCCCTGTGCTTCCAGCTCCCATATAAGCCAGTGCACCTCCTCCAGTCCAGCTGGAGCTGCAGGGCAGAGTTGGGACCATGGTGTTTGTGGGGAGGAAACCTTCAGGAAATAAAGGAAAGTTTTATGCTTCATTGCTACCTCACTGCCCCTTGACTGACCCATCTCCTCCCCATGACTTCCCTGCCAGGGGGTATCCAATTGCCCACAAGTGGGGTCCCCACCCTGCTCTCCCCCTCATTCTTATTGATTTAATCCTTGTTCTTTGATGTTTGATGTCTGCTCCCTTCAGCTCCTCATGATAACACAAGTTGGTGCACTTCTATGTGGGCTTTGCTCTTTCTGCGCTGGATGGCCACTTGTTCACCTTCTAGCTTTAAGATCCCAGCTATTTTATCATTTGGTGCCTGGGCGGCATCAAATTCCTTGGAGGACTATGCTCTTGTGGGGACCTAAGTCACAGAGGGGACTGGGCAAGCAACAACAGGGCCTGTCACACTGTCTTCCTACAGACAGCGACAAATGACATTTTGGGAGACACATAGCAGGGAAGCAATGGTCTGAGTCCCTAAAATGGATCAAATCAAGAAGGGAGCACTCCTGGCTGGACAGTCCAGAGGCGAGAACAACTGGACCGAGGGTTCCTAATAGCCGTCGGAGGAGGGGAGCATGGACACACTCAGGGATGGGGGGAACAATAAGTGGCCCACAATTGGTGTGGAGGAGAGTGGGGGTGGCCTAATAGGGCCAAAGTAAGTGTAATACAACAGAGAGGAAGTTTAGAAACTCAAATGAAGACTGAACACAAAAGAAGGACAGGAGGAAGGCAGAAGGAAATAGAGGAAGGAACAAGAAAGCAAAGAGCACTTATAGAGGTCTAAACACAGGCATGTATGTATGTAAAAATAATTACCATGAAAAGGTGGGAGTAAATTCAGGAACAGATAGTTATAGGTTTAGTACTTTTCTTTTTTTCTTTTTTTTGGGGGGAGTACTTTTCTATGTATTGCTTATCAGCATCTATGTTCCTATATAAGGAGCCATGGTGCTGTAATGGATGCATATTAGGCTTCCAACCAGAAGTTAGATTCTATCAATCTGCTCTGTGGGAGACAAAAATCGGGCCTTTTTCTCTCGTAAAGAATTACAGCCTCTGAAACCCACAAAGTCAATTTTACTTTGTCTTATCAGATTTCTGTGACTCAGACTAGACTTGTTGTCAGTGGGATAACTCCTTATATTTATTCTACACATTCTACTCATTTGTTCAACACATTGTCTGGTACACGCCATTAGAATTTTAGTTTCCATAAAAGCAGAGATTTCCTTTTTTTTTTCCAGTGCGATATCATTGAACACGTTTAAAAGATTAGCAGATAGCTTGCTGTTGCCCCAACACCACTGGCATCTCAATATCCTCCTCTTAATCACTTGTAATTCCCTAGTTGTTCCCTGTCTAGGGCATTGCATGTTCACCACTCGCTCACCTGACCCATCTCCCACCAGGTCCCTCTGGAATAGCAATTCTCAATCTGTGGGTCTTGTCCCCTTTCGGGGTCAAACGGTCCTTTCAAAGTGGTTGCCTGATGTATAACAGTTGCAAAATTATAGTTATGCAATATCAATGAAACTATTTTATGGTTGGGGGGGGTGTGTCACCACAACATGAGGAACCGTATGAAAGGGTCGCAGTGTGAGGAAGGCTGAGACCACTGCTCTGGAACCTTTCGTCCCATTGATTTCTCCTCAGTCTTGCTTCCACTGTCTATCTTATACTGGTAGACAAAACCACAGCAGAGGCAAAATGAAAAGAAGACCAAAGATTGAATAAAAAGAGAGAAAAAGCAAGAAAAGCTAGTTGTTTGGAATTACTAAGAGGCCTAAGAGGGAGCAGGATGTTGGGGCCTGAAGAAGGTAAAAGGAAACAGAGGTAAGAGCAAGGATGTAAATCTAGTGATAGGGGTATAAACATAGATGCACTTGTGCAAATATATTAATTCATAAAAATGAGGTATTGGCCTATGGACATATATTTATATGGCAATACATTAAGGAAGTGGCCAGACTTTGGACTTTTGCTCAAGCCCTCTCTCAATGCAAGAACACTTTGTTTTAACAACCTGGCATTATGTGTCGCTCACCCTTCTGAAATGATCAATGAAGACAAAATGGGTGCGTAAACAAATCTGGTGAAGAAAGCTGATGGTGTCGAGCTCTCAAAATACTTAGCTTCTCAGGTCTTAAAGGCTCAGAGTTAGACAAGCAGCCATCGAGCAGCAAGTCCACATGGAAGAAGCACACTAGCCTGTGTGCTCACGAGGTGTCAACATGATCAGGAGCACCAGAAGACCCAAAGCAAAAATAGAAACAAGCCATATTGTTGAGAATGAGGTGGGTTGGTGCAGAGACCCAATACCAATCTGTTGACAATAGGACATCCCTACATAGATGACTCACGAGGGATGGATGAGTCAACCAAGGCATAGGACAGCACCACTGAAACCCATAATATTCCTCCTACAGGTCTCTGTGTATTCTGGCATGTTTAATATCTCAAATTGAATACATTGCACTAGATAGAATTATGGAAATTTATTATGTTACATTATGTGGTAGGTGGTGATTGCACCAGATGTAAGGTATTTAAAGTACAATTCATTACAGCTTGCATTTAGCCCTACCCAAAGCCACCTGATTTAAACACATGGTACTTTGTGACACCAACTAGACTAGTGTTTAACTAAACAATAACTCAAAGGCGTAAAGTCAAAGCTGATTCAACTCCCCTGGGAGTTTCTGAGACTGTGGCTGTTCATGGGAATAGAAAGCTCTATCTTTCCCCTGTGAAGCTTCTAGTGGTTTTGAACTGCCCACGATGCAGTCTGCAACCCAACACCCAACCACCATACCACCAGGGCTCCATAGCTTGGCCAATCCATGGGAGACCTAAATCTAGCCTCAGCTGACATACCAACTCTCAAAGGAATGCTAGCAGAAGGGGGAAATATCTTGAACAGGAAAACGTTACTTCAGTTTGGGTATGGCAAGAGAATGACTCAAATAGCAGGATCCGTGAGCTTCCACGAGAGGTGGCGGCTGAAGCGGGCTACTAGGTGACTGACTCCTCTACCTGCACTGTTGAGCATTAACAGAGAAAAGAAAAGAGAATTCTCATGGGAGCTCATGGGAGTACATACATTTACTACAAAATAGGAAAAGCAAAAATTTTTTTTTAAAGATGCCTCCCCTCCTAGTTTTTTTTTTTTTTTTTTTTTAGTTTTTTAGGCATCACTGCCCTCAGGTGGTGGGAGTAGGAGGCCCAGCCTTTGCTCTTGTGAGCTGGAATTGAACCTCCATCCCCGTGGGCCACAGTCCCGCCCACAACCACTATGCGACCGGGGTTCAGCCACCTCCCTCCTAGTTTCAATGACAACCTTTATTCATTCCACTCGGTAGTTGAAAAGCCTGCTTTAAACAGAGTGCATTTGACGTTCTTAACTCATTTCGTTCTTGCTTCTTCTTTTATGTGTGTGTGTGTGGGGGGGGGAGGGGGAGGCGGGGGATAATTCCAAGTTGATGTCATCCTTTCAGGTGGATTCAGTGGCCAGAGACTGGGAAGAAAAGCAAATAATCTTTCAAGGAGCAGATGTGGAAGGCACGCTCAACAGTGGTGACAGATGGATTGCTCGATTCTGCCATTATTAACTTGAGCTTTTTCCAAGCACAGATATAGCTCTAATGGTTCTGGGTTGAAATGTGCACAAAAACACGAAGGAAGAGTTTGGGGAAGGGAAGCCAAGCCAAAAGGCAGGGCAATCTGCTCGGGGTGGAGTCCCAGCCCTGGACGTCCTATGAGGCAGGTCTACTCTGCCCCAAGGGTGACGATGAGGTGGAAGCAACCTGAGATTTGTGTTTTTGCTGTTGTTATTAAAAGGGAACATCATTAAATGAACAAATCAGCTAGGTAAGAGTGACTAAAAGAGTTAATAAAACACCCATATATTAATACATTGTCAAAATGGAAATATGTGTCCTTAAAATCTCTGGAATGTGGGCTGAACCCCGGTGGTGTAGTGGTTGAGTGTGAGACTGTGGCCCATTGGCTTGGTGGCTCAAATCCAGGAGCAGCTTCCCGGGAGCAAGGCTGGGTAGCTCCCACGACCACCAGAGGGCAGTGATGCCCCCCCCCAAAAAAAAAAAACAAACAAAAATCTCTGGAATTTACATTGATTTGGGAGCACATATAATTCTAGCCCAACCGAGTGTCATTTTTTTTCAATCATGTGGTCTACTCATTTTCATTGAAATTATCCTTTCCTTTAGAACATTTGTACATTAAGATCTTTTTTAAAAAATCTGATATTGAGCTGCACTGAGTGACTGAACTCCGTAGGGATTTGTTTGCATGGACATACACTCATTTACGATCTTAAGGCAAGTACATTTTCCCAGGTACATTTTTTTTTTCTTATTGGGTTCTGGCCAATTTCATGATCAACTTTGGCCTCAATTATATACTTTGTAAAATCAATAGGAAGGGGTCTCTGCTCCCTCTTCCTGATGTAGTACACAAATTAGTGAGACAATAGCCTTGTCTAGTTTTGTATTTGTCTTTTGCCAGAAATATTGATTGCCCCATTTTTCTCACTTCTCTCTGTAAATTCCCATAGGGTAGAAGAGGGTCAGCTAGCTCATTTGTCAAATGAACCCCACAGCAAAATTAAAAAAGCATAGTTCACACTTGTTTGCAGAGGTTTTCTCTGCCAGGTTAAAGTCATTTCTTAATGGAAAGGCATCAAAAAATGCCAATAATGCAATTTAGCTCAAAAGACTCCCAAAGCCAAAGCTAAGAAAACAATTTCACTGGGCTTGCGATTCAGGAAAACGCCTTGCTCTGAAGGTTGTGCCTCTATTCCCAAAGATATTCAGTGAAGCTGCAAAGCTGGAAAAGATTCATGCTCCGCGTTGCCATTGCATCCTCTCTGATTTACAGTCACTATACGTAACAGAAAGAAACATTGCTTGACCCTAACTCGCCTTCCTGGTTGTTGGTAACCGACACTGTTCTCTTGTGAGTCAGTAGACTCTTCATTGGTTGGTTATCAGAAGTAAATCTACACGCCTTTCTTCACTCCCTCTGTCTGTCTCAAGCTCTGCTGAAAACTGTGAACTTGCTGATATTTGAAATAGTAGTGCCATAGCTTCCAGCATTATAGTAAGATGCACCCCACTATAAAACAATAAACTGACAGATGGGTGGTGGATAACAAATTAATAATGATAATCTAGTCTCACAGCTGTGAATAAACTAGCCCATACAGTAGACTCAGCGTCAGTAGTTGATTGTCTTAATTATCTGGTGCTGCTACTGCAGGAAATGCCAACGTAGGTGGCTTTAACAAACAAACAAATTTTCTGACAATTACTCACTACTATTGAGTTGGTTCAGATTGATAGTGGCCTTATAGGACAGGATAGAACTGCCCCTGTGGGTTTCCAAGACGATAATTTCTTAGAGGAGTAGAAATCCCTGTCTTCCTCCCCCTCTGACTGATAGACACTCCCCGTCAGAGTGCCAGCATAGCAGATTAGCATCTCTCTCTGAGAGCTCTGAGTTGAGGGGTTGGGGAGTCTCCTTTGAGCTTCTGCTCTGCTATATCTCAAAACAGATGGATTTAAAATACACTGTACACTAACACTGTCTCCTCCCCCACCCCCAATCCTGTATGGATTATAATCATAGTTATGAGCATTAGGATTCACCACATCTGCTTGGGGTAACAAAATTGAAGCCATAATTTTGCCAGGAGACAAGACCCTGGGATGTCAAAGATGACAAGCAGATTGATTTAAGACATTCTAAGTTTATTCCTGAAAGCACGGACAGAACCGAACAGCAGGATTTCTATCTCTGAACTGCTTCAAAACCCTACAAGTTATATAGACTAAGCTTTGTGGCAGGTTAGGGTGGTGGTGATCATGAACAAGTTTGCAACAGGCTCGGGAGAGAATCCATTTTACAAAGATCAAAGGACCTGTTAACTAGAGAACAAAGGGATCAAAATTCTTAGGAAATAATCTACATTTCCCTAAGGGATTATCAGATCCTGGTTTAATATCTTCATTATCCCAGGGGCTGTCAGACACTGGTACACGCCAAAGTTTCAGACTTTGGTGCCCCTTTCTTGAATAAGAGCATCTTTGTTGATTGAGCTTAGAGTATTTCTTACTACAAAGAAGGGTGCTGTTACATCCAGGGTCCCCTTTAGCACACTAAATCTTAGCAGACAATATACCAAATATGTTACATGATTTAACTAACAACAGTTAAATCTTTCATCCCTCTATTATTAGCACCTATAAACCTTTGGCAAATTTGCCTGAGGATTTGCATAATCATAGATGAATAATATTTCTTATGGTATAGACTTCTAAGATAGGCTATGGATTGTCCCTTTTCTTGTCTCTTCCATGTTAAAGAAAATCCCCATTCATCTGGAAACAATTAGTTACCTTAGATTTGATTCTGACTCAAGGTCACTTGTGTGTGTTAAGAGGAGAATTGGGCTCCATGGGTTTTTCACGGCTGATTTTTTTCAGAAGTGGGTCCCCCCAACACGATCCAAAGTACTTCTGAGTGGACTTGAGTTTTCAACCTTCTGGTTAGCTGTCCTACTCAGGAACTCCCCAAAGTAACCAGTGAATTAAGAATCACATTAAAAAATCATTGTTGAGGGATCTTTCACCAAATGTGAGAGTCCCGTTCTGAAAGATTTTATTCATCTGCAATGAATTCATATCATGGGAATTCAAAAAAATACAGTCAAGATTAATCATTTAGTATAGTCCCAATGCCTTGCTTTGAAGAAGATGTGCTCTTGTGAGGAATAATAAAATTGAAGTCATGAAAATAACGTTACCATTTTTGAACAACGACCAAGAGCTCAGTAATGATCTGGTATTTCTTTGGTTCATTTGCCATCACAGCAATCTTATGTTTAATCAAAAACCAAATTACTGACTTGAGTCAATTATCACTCAGAGTGACTCTATTGGTCAAGCAATAGACCCTGTGTGTTTATAAGACTACAACTCTTTGGAGGAGTAGAAAGCCTCACTTTTCCCCCTTGGAGTGACTAGTGCTTTCAAACTAACGACTTTGTGGTTAGCAGCCCAATCCATTACCCACTATGTCAGCAGGGATCCTTCCTCCTGTGTAAGGTAACATATTGATTATATAAGTAAGGAAAAGAGAGTCTAATGAATTGCTAAATATCTTATGCAATATCACACTGCTTAAAGCAGTAGAGGTATACTAAAATAAAGCTCCAACTTCTTCCAAATCCATGTCTTGTCACTATGTCCATCGAAATCAATTATTGGTAGTGCTGAGAAAATTATATAAAACATTAAGATTATGGCAATTATTACCCATTAAGTAGTAAGTGTAGCTACAGACGGCTTGGAGCAAGCAAATACCCTCTGTGATAGGTAGGTTTATTGTGCCAGCATGGACAATGAATACATGTGAGATTCATTGAAGGGCAGAGATATAAATGGCTTGAGGAGCCTTGCCTTTCTCTCTCTTGCTCTTGGATCTTTGGACCAGTGGGCAGCTGGCTGCCTTGCTTGTCCTGTGCCTCCATTTGCAAACTAAACTACCCATTGGACACCTAATCCATGGACTGTGTTGCTGTGAGTTGAGGTTCCTTCAAGCCCTGATTCGCCATGCTCCTGGAATATACATCTCTTGAGCTGGGGACTGTCGGACTCTCTCATCTGGCTGACTGTTGGTGACCTGCCTTACTGTTTGCTGCCTGTAAGTGGATAGCCTGAATTGCTCTACGGAGGCCTACCCAGCGGCTCTCAAGACTTGAACTAGCTGTCTCATGCAAGTGAGACATTCATACTGATCTATAGATGAATTACTGTGTACTTCTTATGGTAGCTATCTGTATCTATCTGTCTATCTATATCTATCTATCTGTGTGTATAAGAAAAATTATTAGTGTCCTGATTTTGTTTCTCTACAGAACCCTGCCTAACAACCCCACAAAGTCTCTGTTGTTTAGTCATTTATGAACCTGCATTTACTCCCAAATATAAAACATACACAAATTAAACTCACTGCCATTGAGCCAATGATGACACATAGTGGACCCCTGTGAATTTCCCAGACTGTCACTCTACAGGAAGGAAAGCACAGTATCTCTTTGGTAGGGCTGCAGGTGGTTTCAAATTGCAGGTCAGGTTGATTGCAGCCCAAAGTCGAACCACTCCACCACCAGGACTCCTTCTCCTTAGATTTTTTTGAGACTATAAATCTTTACATTTCTCCTGTGGAGTCACTAGTGTGTTTGAACTGATGGCTTTGTATTTAGCATCCCAGTGCTTCAACGAGAGTAGGAAATAAAAGAAGATGGGGGGGGGGCTGTAATTTCTGAAGTAATACTAAGTTATCCTCATGACATGATAGTTAAGTGTGCAGCTCCTAAAATAAGGCAAATGATAAAACATAGCCTTTATTCACAATAGACAAATACTGTATGAGACCATGGTTATAAGAAAAATTAAAATAAAGCTTCATATGCCAAAAGAGATAGCATTTGAAAATAACAAGGATGGGTAAGGAAGGGAGGGAAGGAGTAACAGGTTAAAAGTTAGACAGGTGTCAACTTGGGTGAAATGGAAGGTAATATCCTACAATGGGAAATTGGGGGAAAAGAGGAAAACAGGTCAGGGGAAGCTGATGGGAGGTGTGTCTGTCTGGGTAGACTAGAGACACAAATACAGGGAGAGACATATCTGCATAAGAGGTTTATATGCAGTAGCAGTAGAATATTGAGAAAACTTCCCAACCCAGGCCAGATGAAGTCCATAAATCCAATATTAACCTATATGTCTGATACCAATCTATAAAATCCTCTTCAGACTCACTAAATACATGTAATGTTGCTGAATTCAGGAAGGTTACAGGATAGTGGGTTGGAAGGATTGTGGATCCCGTGGGGTTGTAAACATCTCACTATGGACAGGGGTCTTTCCATGACTTTTCTGGCTCCACAGAACTGGTTACATCAGGGAAGTTCTAGGTGACGTCTCCAGCTCCCGGGGCATACTGCCATGCGTCTTGTTGGTAGAGTGTCTCTTAGGGACTGAGCAAAACAGACAGATTCTCTTCTGCCTCCAATGGAGAAATCCAGGAATTTCCAGAATTCTTAGGGGAAGGTCATGCCCACACAGAGGCCTTATTGGCTGTATCCTGATAGACAGCGTAGACTCCATCCCTAGACTCTTAATCCTCAAATTGACACCAGATTCTGTCTGGTATCTACCACAAGATGTTTGATAGTTTTTAAGTTGCTGAATGCAAACCTAAAGATCTGATATATAGACACCTATCTAATTCACAATAAGAGATTTTAAAAAACACAAAATGCATACTATACAGTAATCAAAATGACCTGATATTGGTAGAACATTAGACCCATAGACCTATGTAATAGAATTGAAAGTCTACAAATAAGCCCACACTGTGTGATCCATTGATTTTTGAAAGAGTGTTAAGGTCATTTAATGGAAAAATAATGAAAAAAGATTTATCTTCAATA
This sequence comes from Nesogale talazaci, assembly GCA_004026705.1. Lineage (NCBI taxonomy): Eukaryota > Metazoa > Chordata > Mammalia > Afrosoricida > Tenrecidae > Nesogale > Nesogale talazaci. Next base: position 16,746 of record PVJH01008066.1, on the reverse strand, counting down.
AATTGTATTGGGAAAATTGAACTTTCACACATAGAAAAATAAAATAAATCCTTTCCTTCACATCATACACAAAAACAAATTCAAAGTCGATTAAGAACTTAAATGTGAAAACTAAGACTATACAATTCATAAAAGAGTGTGGCAGTCATGTACTCATGTGTCAATTTCATGGTTGGGAGTGTAGGGGTAGAGTCTAGCCTGTCAATCTGGAGATAGCCAATAAGACCTCTGTTTAGACATGGCTTTCTCTGAGAATTCTGGGCAATCTTGCGGTATTTTCCAGTGGAATTGAGAGACTATAGACTCAGTTCCTTGGAGATGCTCGGCGACAAGACAAGATGGCAGCATGGGACCCTGAGTCCTAGGAACTGGAGAAGCGGGAGGAGAAGCCACACGGCCTTACCCTGATGGAACCAGACCTCTGAAGCTGGAAAAGCCACAGAGAGACCCCTAGCCAGTCCTGAAATGCTTCTACTGCTAATGGATACTGCTGGTGATATTCCTGAGCCCTGGAAATGAGGAGCCATGGGGAGACCCTTGCCAGTACTGGATGCTTCTATTACTGCTGGATACACAAAACTCTGCATCCACTGGCCTGTGATTGTCCTGGTGTCCTTGCACGTGCTTTGTGAGTTGGAAGGAGACTTTATAGACTAGTATCAGACATATGGGCTAATATCAGACTTATGACCTTGGACAGGACTGGGTTGGGATGCTTTCTCAATGTTCCATTCCTCTTGTATATAAACCTTTCCTTGATAGTTATTTGTGTGTTTATGAATTTGATTTTCTAGTCTCTCTGGACTAACACAAAGAACAAACAGAAACAGTGCTGGCTGGACTAGCTTTCAATAATGGATTATTTAAAAGAATAGCAAAAGCACAAATGGATAAATAAATAAGACATAATAAATAAATAGGACTCACACATTTACATTTTTACAGTGTTTAGTCAAGGTCAAAGTTAAAAGAGCAATGAAGAAGGAAAAATTGAAATAGGAAACATGGAGAAGAATTGGGACATGTGATAAAACAATGAGGTGCTTGCAATGAGTAGGCTTAAAAATATGTTTAAATTGTTGAATGTAAAACTTCACTTAGTTCACTATAAACTTTCATTCAGCTAATTCACACTCACAAAATTTACTCATCAAAAGACATTACCAAAAGGTGTAAAGCTACTGACTGGGTGAATATTTCTGGAAAACATCGATCTAATAAAATTCCAATAACCAAAAAATACATAAAACAAACAAAAACAAAATGACAAACAGCCCAATAATATATGAGAGGGCATGCAAAAAAACCCGGAATTTTCTTTCTTTCTTTTGAATATGTGATTAGGATTGTATTATTTGTTTCAAAAAATATTTTCACTATTAAGTGGAAAAGGTGAGTCTTTAAAAATACAAAATAGATCACAGTTTTAAACATTTCAATTATTTCCTATTTTATTTAGAATAGTCTATGATCTATAATTTATCATGCTCTGTCAGGGACTGTGTGTGTATGTGTTTTGTCTTAATCATTTTATTTGGGTCTCATAAAACTCTTAAAACAATCCAGACATACATCTTTTGTGTCAAGCACATTTGTACATTTGTTGCCCTCATCATTCTCAAAACATTTGCTTTCTACTTGAGTCCTTGGTATCAGCTCACTCTCCCACCTGCCTTCCCTCTCTTCCCCCTGATAATTTATAAATCATTATTGTTGCATGTTTTAAACTGACCAGTGCCTTCCCTCACCCACTTTTCTATTTACCATTCCCCAGGGAGGGGGTTATATACATAGATCCTTGTAATCAGTTCCCCCTTTCATCCCTATTTTTCTTCCACCCTCCCAGTATCATCAATATCAACACTGGTCCTGAAGGGTTTATCTGTCATGTATACCAGTGTACATTCTCTGGTCTAGCCAGATTTATAAGATAGAATTGGGATCATGATAGTGGGGGAGGGGAGGGAGAAGTGGGGAAGAAGCATTTAAGAACTAGAGGGAAGTTGTACGTTTTATGGTTGCTACACTGCACCCTGACTGACTTGTCTCCTCCCTGCGACCCTTCTGTAAAGAGATGTCCAGTGTCTACTGGGGGGCCCTGGGTCTCCACTCTGCACTCACCTCATTTACAGTGATATGATTTTTTTTCTTTCATGCCTGATACCTCATCCCTTTGACACCTCAAAAGTTGCTGTGCTTCTTCCATATGGGTCTTGTTGCTTCTGAGATAGATGGTTGCTTATTTACCCTCAAGCCTTTAAGACCTCAGACCCTATATCTTTTGATAACCGGGCACCATCAGCTTTCCTCACCACATTTGCTTATGCACCCGCTTTGTCTTCAGCAATCGTGGCCATCATGGGAAGCCAGTTTAATAGAACAAAGAGTTCTTGCACTGAGGGAATATTTGAGTAGAGGCCCAATGTCCATCTGCTATCTTAATACTAAGCCTATAAATATATGCACATAGATCTATTTTTTCCCATCATATAAAAATATATTACATATGTTCATGCCTATATTTGGACCTCTGTAAATGTCCTTTTCCTCCTAGTTCTTTCCTCTATTTTCTTTTACTTTCCTCTTGCCCCACGACCATGCTCAGCCTTCATTTTGGTTTCAGTAATTTCTCTCTGTTAGAAAGCTCTTGATCAAGCCCTACTAGGTCTCTTACACCCTCATTGCCACAGATTTGGATGACTTATTGTTCCCTTCTCCTTTGGTTTGTTAACACTCTTTCCTTTTCCCCACCTGCACCCCTTATGACTATTTTTCCAAGAATTTTTCCATGTCTTCCAAGCTTTTGAATTCATTGGAATACAGTCCTTTGTAGAACAGTGTAATTATCCTTTTGATTTCATTAGGATCTGTTGTAATGTCCCCTCTTTCATGCTCATCCTTGCTATTGAAATTTGTTCCCTCCTTGGTTAACATTGTCAGCAGTCTGTTGACTCTATTTCCTTTTGGTGTATGGACTTTATCTCTTCTATCATTTTATCCTTTTTTCTGTATTGTTTCCCTCATAGCCTTTATGACTCCAAGCAGCACTCTGAAATTTCTTTCTGTGGCAGATCAATGACTGCTTCTTCTATGCACATTGCCTAGTTCAGGATATCTCCTGTTATTGTCCTTTTTTCTCCTATCTTTTTGCTGAGGTCATTGGGGCTGATTGTTGTTTGCGTTGTATTGTTTTGGATGAGCCAGGTGCCATTTTCCAAGGAGTCAAAGAGCACTGGCTCTCTCTGGGAGACTCATAGGAATGCTTTAAACTGCCGGCAGCTAATTTTACTATGGAATTGGCTTACTTCTTTTACCTCCTGTGGTTTCACTCTTTCCCTAGTCAACCAATATTCTGTTATATTGGAGTGCAAGTTTAATAGTCTGCTCAAGGGACAATGGTTGGGTTGTTGTGGATCCATCAGGATGGTGCTGTACTGTGTGATAACTTCCCCAGAAGAAGATGGGCTGGGCAAGATATCCCCGGTAGAGGATGGGTAGAAGTGTCCCAGCTAGGCTGGATGCCTTAGGCTAAGAGAGGTGATCTGGAGGTCAGCAGTGGTGTGAGAGAAAGGGGAAGTGGAAAAAAAAAGACAGTAAGCCCACTTAGACTGGGGTGGGGTGGGAGACGGGATACAGAGAAATGAGGGAAACAAAAGTAACACTATTGCTGAGTCCTGATTCCTAACCGTGGGGCTGCAGGGGTTTAATCCCTGCTCTGAGGTGGTGGCAAGCTGTGACTGTAAAGTAAAGCTCTTGCACCAGCCTCAAATGATCTAGGCTCCAGCTGAGGCAGTGATGGGGTTAAGTTCAAACCCTAGCCAGCCTCCACTGTGGTAAGCCCAAAGACCCCAGCCCCTCAAAACCTAGTGGATCTGTGTCTACTTATTTTTACGATGCTCCTCCTCCAACCTGACAGTGAGCCACTTCCCACTTAGTAACTCTTCTGCCTGGATTCCCCCCCACCCCCCAAAGCTTTGTATTTAATTTTTTTATTAAGAGATCATTTTATTCAGGCATCTTATAGCTCCTATAACAATTGACACAATTATTATGTCAAGCATATTTTTACATATATTGTTATCATTATTTTCTATTGCGCCTTTTGCATCAACTCCTCTTTTTTCCTTTGCTCCCCCAACTCTTGTGACCTCTTGAGAGGTTATAATTTATTATTATTTTAATATCCTACACCAACCACTGTCTGCCTTCCTCCATGGTTTCTGCTGTCCATCCCACTGGGGGTGGAGAGGCAGGTGTGGTTATGTGTCCATCATTGTGATCAGTTCCCCCTTTCTCCCCACCTCCCCTTACTCTGTAAGTATTGCCATCCCCGTTCCTGTTCCTGGATTCCATGTGTTGCGTGCACTTGCTCTGGTCTAACCCAAAATGAAAGACAGTATTGGGATCATGATAGTGGCAGGGTAAACAACCATATCACCTTGAAGGTACACATTAACCTTAAGACATTTTTCAAATCTGAGATTCCATTCTTAGAAACACTATCCAAACTCACCTCTAAGGATGGCTGAGAGCATCTCCCTTATTTTCCCTTCACCTCATTTTTATAGACAAACCACTCTCTTTTCATGTGCTTCTTCATGAAACAAAAAGAAGTCACAAGATGCAAGGTAAGGTGAGTGAGGCGTATGGGCCAAGAGAAGCATGGTGTTCTATGGCAAAAAACGAGTGCACTGAGATGGCTGTGTGACCTGGGACATTCTTATGGTAGCAAAATCAGTCGTTTGACTGCCACGAATCAGACTTTTTTTTAATTGCACACTGTTACACAATCTTTTCAGAAGCTCTAAATTGAAAGCTTGATTAACAGTCAGACCTGTTAGAATGAACTCTAAATACACTATCCTCCTCACATCAGTGGAGCTTTTTTCTGGTTTTTCTGGGGGATGTAACCCCTCATAATTAGCAAAGCACTTGTTTAGGTATTTCTCTAGAGAGAACACTCAAATGATCACCAAATAGGTTGACACATGTTCAACATCATTAATCATTCAAAACCTCCAAACTCTCTGCTTACACATAGCACCCATTTAAGACAGGGGAGAACTGCCCCTGGGATTTCCCCATAGTGTGACTCTTTATAGGGGTGGAAAGTCTGAGGAGTGACTGATGGCTTCCAATTGTTGATCTTGTAGTTAGTTGCCCAAGGGCTAAGCAGTATGCCAGCAGGGCTCCCTCTTTAATTACTAAAGAGATGCAAATTAAAATCACATGACTTGGATAGTGGAGGAACAGACACTAACCCGAAGATGGGGAAGGGGTTGTTTATGTCTCCACAAGTAAGTGAGAAAGGGACCAGACATCAATCTGAGGCACCTCGCCTCCAGGGCAGCTTCCCAGCATGAAGCAGAAAACTAACAGAAAGATCTGTGGGGCCCCAGGCTCAGACACATGGACCTCTTTCCCAGAAGAATGCACTACAGAGGACACCTCTGAAAGACACAGCCTGGAGAGAATACTCTTCCTATACCACAGGGAGAGAGAGAGAGAGAGAGAGAGAGAGAGAGAGAGAGAGAGAGAGAGATTGAGAGAGAGAGAGAGAGAACCACATCCTGGCCCACCAAGCCTTGAGAAAAACATTCCCGTTCAAAGCAACCAAAGCAGAGAGGACTATGAGGGCTGGCCCGACCATAAGACATGATGCCCCCTCACTGACCCCCAGTGCTAAAGGGGACAGTACTGGAGACACTGTGGGTATTGTTTCTGACCCACTCACACCCACACTGGATTGAAACATGAAGGGAGTAGAACAAAGTAGCAAGGGGAGCAAAGCAATGAAGTCCCTGAGGAAACCCCAAAAGAGTCTTTGGAGTCAATAGGCTGTGGCATTTCACCAGATCCATTTGGAAAACACCTGGAAGGGTCAGCAGATAGACCTAGAAGTATTTATGGGCTTCTCCTTTTCTTTAAAAAAATCTATTCCTCTAAGATAGGTGGGATAATCAATACTGTTATAGAGAGAATAAGGGGGCCAACGACTCTGGATGACAAGGGAGAGGAGGAGGTGGGAGAAAGGGGGATGGGAAGCCAACAAACCCAGGGGGAAGGGAATGATAAGAGATTTAAAATCAATGGCGAGGAGGATGTAGAATGCCTGGTGGGGTTTGATTCAGTGCAATGTTGATGAGAGAAAGTACTGAAAATGAAGGTCAAATGTGATAGTTGGACAGGAGGAAAGTAAAAAGAAATAGAGAAAAGAACTAGGTGGCAAAAGACATTAATAGGCATGCACACATATAAATATATTAGCAAATTAGGTCTATGTGCATATCTTTAAATGTTAAGTATTAAGATAGCAGACAAACATTGGGTCTCTACCCAAGTACTCCCTCAATGAAAGAACATTTTGTTCCAATAACCAGGCGTTCTGTGATGCTCACCTTCCCAACATAATCATGGAAGTCAAAATGGAAGTCAAAATGGCAAAATAAGCAAATATGGTGAAGAAAGCTGATGATGTGAGGCTGAAACGAGATATAGCTTCTGGATTCTTAAAGGCTTGAAGGTAAACAAATAGTCATCTGACAAAGAAGCTACAAGTCCACATAGAAGAACAACAGCCCGGGTGATCATGGTATCAATGGGATCAGATATCAGGCATGAAAAAGGCCCAAACAAACAAATATATTGATCCAAATGATAGGAGTCAGAGTGGAGATCCAAAGCCCATCTGTAGACAACTGGACATTCCCTCACAGAAGAGTCACAAGAAAGGAATGAGTCAGGCAGGGTGTAGCATAGCACAACACACAGAATACACAACATTCCTCTCTTTCTTTAATTTTTCCTGCCTCACACTACCATGACCCCAGTTTTGCCCTATCAATCTGGTTAGACTGAAGCATGTACACTGGTACAGATAAGAGCTCTCAACACATGGAATCCAGGACAGCAAAAACCCTCAGCATCAGTAATGGGTGTAGTAATCCCATGAGTTTAGGGGGGAGGTAGAGGGAGAAGAGGGAGAAACAGGGAATGGACAACAATGTTCGATGTGTAACCCCACCCCCTACCCCCCAGTCACCCATGGGGATAGCCAACAGAAGTGTGGGCAAAGGGAGACAGTGGGCATTATAGGATATGAAAATAATAACAATTTATAATTTATCAGGGTGGGGGAGGGAGGGGAAAAGGAGTAGTACCAAGAGCTCAAGTAGAAAGAAAATGTTTTTAAAATGATGGCCACATATGTACAGATGTGTTTGATACAAATTATGAATAGATTGTTGTAAGAGTCCTCAATAAAATGATTTATTAATTTAAAGAAACACACAGTATCCTTGAATTTCCACTGGAACAATTAAAATTAAATAATAAAATAACTAATGTTAACAATATTGTGAGGAGATTGGAAACCTTATGAATACACAAATAATACATCTGCTTTGGAAGTCAATGAGGTTGTTTCTTAAACTCTCTTGTCATTGTCGTTAGGTACCATTACACCGACTCAGACTCATAGGCAGCCTTTGGACAACAGAATGAAGCATTTCCCAATACCCCTTTCTATTAAAGCAGCTTTTCAAAAACATTTTTTTAAAAAAGACTAATAATCAATGGAAAACAAATCCATTTTTTTCCAAGTTTATTCACACTCAACATAACCTTTTAGGACAGATTAGAAATATTCCAAAGGGTTTACAATATCAAAAAATCGTTACAGATTCAGACTGCCATGTCATTTTCTCATGGAGCAGCTGGTGTCTTTGAACCACCACCCTTTTGTTCAGCAGCTTAATGATTACCCAGACCTCACCCTTTAAAGAGTATAGTCCTAGGAACCCTGGGAGAGGGTTCTACTCTGTTCTATAAAGTTAGATAAGACTCGATGGCAATTTTTAGTGACAAAAGTTAGCATATTTAAAAAAAAATAATACACATCATATTTCATCTCATTCACCATGGTCCCTCAAAGTAATCTCATTTATCCCATTCCTTCTCAATGCATCCTGTTCTAGTCCTCCTCCTCTTAGAACCTTTCTTAGCCTTGTCCTTTGGCAAATGAAACACTTTTCGTTGGTTACTCTGAAGTGCCTTCCCATCACATGTGACTATGAGTTGGCTGAAAATGAGTTACAGGGTTCTGTTCCAGATCTGAAAGGTGACTAAAAGTCATAGTCACATCTTCATCCAGCCCATAAACATGGTGTCTTTTATGACTTTGAAGTTTGTTCTACATTTTTCTTCCATGGTCTCCATGACCTTCTGATGTAATCCTTTTCAGAGCAGCTAGTCGGGGTAGCCAGACAAGGTCTAGCACTTCTATCTTAGAATTCTGTCAATTACATTAAGTATTTCCAAGGAATTTGAACTTTCACTCAAGTTCAGCAGTCCATTGACGGTTTCTGGGATTTCCAGTCAAAATGGCAAAAGATGCAGGATCCAGATCTAGCAGGAGTGATCAACTTTCCCACAGATTTGATTAGAAAGAAGCAGGCCACACCCCTGGAGAGTCTTTTTTCCCATTACATCAAGGCTGTGACCTAATCAAAGGGGCTATATTTCACTAGAGCTGCTGGCTGCTTACATAGTTGATTGCATTCTGTTCTGTTCTACCACGGGGCTTATTACATTGTCACATCACATCAAGGGTACTTGCTGCTGCGCTATCAAGAATTCTGACCTAGCTATGTTGACACAAAATCTATCATAGTGAGTGACCACTAGTTGCACTTTTGAAGACTGTTCATGAGCTTTGAAAACTTCAGCCTCTACTCAACAAAGTAGGATATAGAACATTGTATTTATGAAGTAATTGACTTTGATGTCATCTGAAATGGTGGTCCTAATCCCCCAGACTATCAAGGTGTTGGACTATAGCAAACACATTATTATCCACCACTTGTTGGCCTTTGGCACAATGTGGTGGGTGTGTGGTGCTATGATGCTTATTGCTATGTCACCATGCCAGCAGGGTCCCCCAGATGAACAGTTTTCTGCAGAGCTTCCAGACAAAGAACAAACTGAAAAAGGAATCGGCTTTCCATTTAGGAATTAACTGCTGAAAACCTCATGCATCGCATGAAAGCACTGTCAGATAAATAGAAGCACAATGTTGTCAGAGACAGTGCCAGGAAATAAGTCTCTCTGATTTGAAGACACTCAAAATATGACTGAAGAAGAGGTTCCTTTTCAAAGTAAAGTTGACCGTAATGAAATGGGTGGAGTACAAGGGAAAGTAAGGCCTTCAGGAGCTGCATTTGTTGATGGAGCATGACTCAAAGTCAGAGAACAATGTTCAGGTCTCACTTTCGACTTACTCAATGAGAAAGTAAGGAGATGAGACTCAGCAACATCTGAATATTTTTAGCAGGTCCTTCCAGTGATTCAAAAGTGTGCAACAATTTGTAAACAGGTATAGACAATAATCATACCGTAGCAAATTATTTACTGTTTCCATTTCACAAGCAGGTGATGAAGTTAATATCATTAAGAGAGAAGAGCCAGGAGTAGACCATGCCCTTTGGATCCCAGGATTTCTATACAATGCTCCTGCTTGATCCAAGAGATCAAGAGACACTAGTTTAGAAAGTGAGGTACTTCCAGCACTTCCTGAAGGGAGCTAGGTCGCTGACACATGGGACTAAAGGCTTGTGGTCAAGTGGTATGCCATTTGAACATTTGTTGGAAGACCTGAAACAACTTTGTGTCACTGCACAAGCAAGGCAGAGACCATGTGGCAGACAGCCCAAAGATTAGTGGGAAACTTGGTTGTGAGCATCACTGCGAAGAGTATCACTGTTCTGTCTGGATGATGGCATCATGAGCACCTGCAACCTGTTAACTTTTTCCATAACAAGTTCTGTGTGGCCATAGATATAAAAGATCAAACACTGCCAAGGACAAGCCCTGTTATGGTAACAGAAAAGTGTTGGTAACAGAAACGGTAATAGAGTTGGACCGTAGAGTCAAGTCTGACAGCCTCATAAGAACCAGCCTGGGACAATTGATCAGGATTATGGTGAGGTTTTTTCCCTCCCCTTTTGTAAAGTTGTAGGCCAGATGCCACCCCAATATAATGCATTTTTTACAGTAATACATGTTACAGACATTTTAAAAGAGTTTTGTATAGCCTTTGAAATGTAACAAAACAGAAGAATTCCTGAATTTGTAAAACATGTTTCATTGGATCATTTACCTGATGCATGTTTCAGAAAGAGCTTTTCCTGGGTGCCATAATTAGCCATTGCCTACAGAATAGTGTCCTGCACAGGGTGGTAAGTTCCAGTTCCATAGTGCTGGTATCAGCATCAAGGTAACTACTTGGCATCATGTGTCATTGTTTGTGGCAGTCATCTGCTTATGTTAATTTTATGATTGAAATGTACAGGTGGAGTCTAGTCTGTTAATCTGGAGATAACCATTGAGTAGCCAATGAGGCCCTTGTGTGGTCATGGCTTTCTCCCGATATGTCTGAGAAATCTCACGATATTTCCCTCGTGAAGATGAGTAGCCATCTCCCCAGTTCTTGAGAGTTAGTCTGAGAGACTATGAATCACGGACAAGACAAGATGACAGTGTCCAAGAAGCTGGAGGAGCCGGCAAAGAGACCACATGGCTTACAATGATGAAGCCAGACCTCCGAAACTGGGGCGGCCACATGGAGACCTCTGCCAGCGATGAGTTGCTTCTGCTGTTGATGGACCCTGAGCCCTGGCTGCGAGGAATCTTGTGGAGACCACTGCCAGCGCCTGGATTCTGTACCCACTAACCTATGACTTCGTGAGTTGGAAGGAGACTTTATAGACTGATTTCGGGCATATGGGTTAATATCAGACTTATGACTTTGAACTGAACTGGGCTTAATATCCTGTTCCTCTTGTATATAAACATTTTCCTTATATCTATATGCATGTCTATGAAATTTGTTCCTTTACTCTACTCAGACTAACACAGTATGGTATCTTAGGAGTGGGGTACTAGAGGAACAAATCATAAAGATGGAAAGTAGATGTATGTTTGACTTGTGCCTCGTGGTATTGTTACTTCTTTGGGTAGCCAGAAGTCAGAAAAGTCTTTGCAGTTTACTGAGTTATTTTCTGGAAACATTGTGGGAAGTTAAAGTTTCGATTACTTTATTTAGATGCTGTCTTTGGTTATTCCTCTATAAAATGGGGATTCTGCTCAAGGACAATGGGTAAGAAGGTCAGAATGCCTGACCGAAAGCAGGGATCTGTTTTGATGCCTTCAGAGACCTAATTCAATGTTTTTGTGTAAACAGTAGTTTAGATAAGGATATAGATAAGCTTAATAAGTATTGACCTTGACTGTTTTAAGAATTAAGTTCGATTTCTGACTATGCAGTTTATACTGAATTTTTATGCCGGTTATTGTAAATATAAGGATTCATAGACATGTTTATTGGGAAGTATGGAAAAAGTTTGCAAATCCAGTTATGTCAAGCCAAGCATTGACCTCTAGAGGGTTTAGGACTTAGAATCAAAGACATCTCTAAAGAGATTAACCCCACCTTGTGCTTAGATGGGGTTAGGTCACACCTGGAAAGACTTACCTGAAGAAAGTAGCTTCACCCAGTCTTTCAGAGTACTCAGAATACTTGTAGTCTGAGAGAAGGTCAGACTGACCAATAAAGAAGGATAGAGTCTATTTCCTTGGAAAATCCTGACTAGTGATTTTCTTCAGAAACGAAGGAAACTGGGACTATGAAGATAACTCCTCTCTGGGGCTGAATGTTAAAGGAAACCTGTGGCAGTCTGAAATGCTTGTTAGGTGACCACACAGATTTACTACTTGTCGGTGAAAGTAGGAGAAATGCAGCAATAGATAGCCGGGTTGGCTTTGGTGACTGACACCCATCGACTTTGTTCACAGGAAATAGAGAAGATGAGAGTGGGTTGACTGGTCTGAAGTTCATGACCTAGCATGAGAGAGCTAGGCATGTTGAGAATTTGTTGGGACCTTGGTCTAAAGAGAAGGCGACCAATGGCTACCGTGGTGAGGCTGAGAGAAACAGCCCACATTGAGTTGACCAGAACCTGACCAGAGAAAGAGAAGAGTTTTGAGTCTGTGAACTGGTGCATATCGCTGCTGACTTTATTGATGGCCTGTCCTGATTTGACTTTGCTAATGGATATACGCTTCATGAGTTTCCAACTGGAATGAAGATTCTTCACGATGAAAGATATGATTGATTGTTTTCTCAGAGTACTGGGCCGGTATAAGTGGGCAATATAGAAATTAGATACCCAAAATAGGAGAATGAAGGTATGAGGTAGTTTGGCTTGCAAACTCTTATGGAAAGGCATGTGGTGGAATATATATTCATAGTACTATAGAATCAAGGTGTAGTTATTTTTTAACTGCAATTGGAAGGCACAGGATATCTTTTGTTTTGTTTACTTATAGAATATTGTTTTTAAATGATGGTGACATATGTTGAATTGTATGCATCTTAGTTTTATCCTGTTAGGTGTAGGTATGATTTTATTGTTTATATGAATGTTACATATGGTTACAGTTATGTGAAAGTATAAAATTAACAAGGAGTAGTCTGTGGTAGTCATCTCCTTATGTTAATTTTATGATTGAAATGTAGGGGTGGAGTCTAGCCTGTTAATCTGGAGATAGCCATTGAGTAGCCAACGAGACCTTTGTGTGGGCATGGCTTTCTCCTGATATGTCTGAGAAATCTCACTATATTTCCCTCGTGAAGATGAGAAGCTATCTTCTCCAGTTGTTGAGAGTTAGTCTGAGAAAAAATGAATCATGGACAAGACAAGATGGCAGCATCTGAGAAACTGGAGGAGGCGGAGAGACCATATGGCTTACAATGATAAGCCAGACATCTGAAGCTGGGGCGGCCACATGGAGACCACTGCCAGCGATGAGTTGCTTCTGCTATTGATGGACCCTGAGCCCTGGCAGCGAGGAATCTTTTGGAGACCCCTGCCAGTGCCAGGATTCTGCACCCACTGACCTGTGACTTCGTGAGTCGGAAGGAGACTTTATACACTGATTTTGGGCATATGGGTTAATATCAGACCTATGACTTTGAACTGGACTGGGCTTAATGTCCTTTTCTTCTTGTATATAAACCTTTTCCCTATAGCTATATGCGTGTCTATGCAATTTGTTCCGCTAGCCTACCCAGACTAACATATTGTTCTTCATGCTAACTCGAAGGTCGTCATTTGGGTCTACTTAAGTTAGTTGAAGGATTGTCTCCAACTATAGGACTTTCTACTTGCTGCTTCCAACCCCTGCGTTCAAGTGGGTATGGATTATTTGTCACCCTCGCTACAACCTTCTTGTTTCAGATGCGTCAGTCAAAGACAGATTAGACGATCCTTGATGGCACAGTGATGAAAATGCTTTGCTGTGTTAACCCCTCAGTCCCTCCTGGAAAGAGTGATGTACTTGAAGAATTTAAAACCTTGGGGACCCTGCGGAGCAGTTCCTCTCCAACCTTATGTGGTTGCTGTGAGTTGGGATTGATTCAACGTCAGTGGATGGGGAATACCATTTCATTACTCTCTTTTCAGTGTAACCAGTGTTAAGACAGGTCGACAAGAGAAACAAAATCATTGATACTCATATAGGTGTAAGAGAGAGCTTTTTTTTTTTTTTAATCAAAGAGCAATTGTATATTGAGAAAACATCTCGGCCCAGTCCATATCAGGTCCATAAGTGCAAAATTCGCCCATAAGTCTGATACCAGTCCGTAAATCACCCCATTCTGTCTCACCCAGTCACTGCAAAAATGCAAAATACAGGAATATGGCAGGCCAGCAGGTAAAAACTCTTGTGCATCTAGAGGTGGTAGGTGCAGTTCCAGGGTTCTGGCTATCATTAGCCCGGATCAAAGTGGGTTGTCAACAGGAAAGTGAAGCAGAGAGAAGGAGAGAGAGAGAGAGAAGAGAGAGAGAAAGGAGAGAGAGAGGAGAGAGAGAGAAGAGAGAGAGAGAGAAGAGAGAGAGAGAGAGAGAGAGAGAGAGAGAGAGAGAGAAGGAGAGAGAGAGAGAGAGAGAGAGAGAGAGAGAGATCTCAGAATCCTAGTGTTGTAGTTTTACGCAGTGGACTGTCAACCTGAACAACAGCATTTGAAATTACCAGGTACTCGTTGGGGGAAAGATCAGGCTTTCTACTCATGTTGAGAGTTGCAGTCTTGGCTGAGCCCTGGTGGAGTAAGTGGTTGAGTGCAGAACTGTGGCCCACTAGCTTGGCAGTTCAAATCCAGCAGCAGCAAAGCTGGGTAGCTCCCACGACCACTAGAGGGCAGTGATGCTTAAAACTAATAAAAACAAACAAACAAAAAAGAGTTGCAGTGTTAGAAACCCATAGAGACCCTATCCTATAGAGTGAGGATGAGGAGTCAGAATTTACTCGACTATGGCAGTGAGTTTCTACTGAGATCCATGGTTGAGAGGTTTCATCACAACTTTCAGACTAACAAAGATGAGGGAGAAAATCATGGTGAAACTGCTTCTGAAAAATAAATGCAAACCCTTTAGGGCACAATAGAAAGATAATCCATGTAGTGCTAGAAGGTGAGCCTCTTAGGTTGTGAGGTAGTTGAAAAATACAGTGACTACAAGTCTACCAACTATCATAAAGATCACATAGGACTACGCAATATGTCATTGTTATGAATGAAGTGGCCATGAGCTAGAATTGACACTTGGCAAAGAACAACAATGACAAATTGGAACTTATTTATTTATTACATTTGATGCCAACTTTGGTATTTTTGTCTTATCTTACCTTCTAAGTCATAGAGTCTCTACTCAAGTCCTACTAGAGTCGTTCACCTCAGAATGCATGTATTTTTGCTTAAAGGGAAACTGGACTAACTCTTCTATTGTAAATATTATCATTTCTTTGAAATGTAATTCGAAGTATACAAACAATGGTCACTGGCATCAATCTGCACGTTCCTCAAACATGAGAAGAAGGTCTAACTTTCACACCCTATCAGCCTAAATAATTTTTTCATTTTTACAGAAAGTAGGACCTTTTCATGCTTGCTTGCGTGTGTGGTAGCTATATAATTTTTTGTCAGGCTAAAGATCTATAAAAGTGTACGGGGTGAGGTTTAGTCTGTCAATCAAGGCAACACCTGATAGTGATTCCTTGTGGACATGGCCTTCTCATTAGGAGGGTCCTGGGAATCTCCCCTTCCCTCTCTTGGCATTCACTTTCCTGTTGAGACCTGGATGTTTCCACTACAAGCAGAGTCTCATGACTTTGCACCCACCACCCTATAATATTTCTGCATTCTGCATTATTGTTGGCGACTTCATGAGTCTGAAGAGGGACTTATACCCTATTATCAAACTTATGGATGTGGACTTGCCTGGGATGTTTTCTTGACACATAATTTGTTGTTGATATAAAGCTTTCTTATATGAATATCTCTGGGTTTGTTTCTCTAGTCAAGCTGGCCTAACACAGTATACTTAACTTTCTGTTTAGAATCAACATCACATTGATGGGTCAACATAAGGATAAAGAACAAACAAACATGACAACGCTAATGCAAATTTGAATACCCTCATTTACTTAAGTCTGGAATCTCTGTATTTTCAAACAGACCTCTTTTTAAGTGAGGATGTTTTATTTCTAAGATAAGAATTCAGCTCACACTTCTCTTTTC
Source organism: Nesogale talazaci (assembly GCA_004026705.1). Lineage (NCBI taxonomy): Eukaryota > Metazoa > Chordata > Mammalia > Afrosoricida > Tenrecidae > Nesogale > Nesogale talazaci. The sequence goes on along the minus strand of PVJH01008066.1, from coordinate 1,115 downwards.
AGAAACTTAATATTCTCAAGTAAGTTATACAGACTAGACTGTGACCAGACAGAAAGGGAACAAAGTGACATTATCATTCAAAAAGCATCATGTTCTCTTTAAAATTCATGGTATTTTTAATAATATATATGCTCACATCTTACCTCCATCAAGACTGATGAAATTTATTTCCTCTCAAATTTGAGGTAGGGGGAATTAAGCTTCAAAAACTAAGTCAAACCCTACACATAAATGCTTCCTAATTTATTTTATTAATATATGTTAAAATCTAGCCCATATATTAGATATCAATTATAATTCAGTGTGTGTATACATAAACATGATATACTCAAAAGATTTTAATTGCTAACATTTTAGTTGCTTTATAGTCTCTTATTTGCATGATTATCATTTTATCATTTATATCATTAATTTAAAATCCCACAAATAGGAAAGTACTAAGTAAATCTCATTTCCTTTCAGAAGAGGCTTTACTCAAACACTTATTGAAAAAATGTCACTTTTGTATGTTGATGTCAAAGATTCATATCAGGAAGGAGAAAGCAAACACGGAGGCCACACAAAACAAACAGTATTAGCAGGCAGATGACTAGCTCATCTGCTCATGTTTATTTTCTTTTTCTTTTGAATGAAGCCTGTGCATGTGGATGTGCCTGACTTCATACTCACTGAATCATGGGGACAGCATTAGTAGTGGAGTCAACTCTTGAGTTCTGTTTGGGTAGCTTGTCTCCTTAAAGTCCAATCAGTCTGTAAAACAAAATATTCCTGAATCCTAAGCATGTTTAGACTGTTCTATCTACGCCTAACTCTTCTAAAGAAAAGTTTTAATGACTGCTATTGTCATGGAAAGATGATACTAAGCAAGAGGTGGAAACTTAAACAAGGAGGTTGGCTTAGAATATAGTGTTGTTGTTTTTCCCTCCAAACTTTGAGTTGTGAGATCAATTCCATGTGGGCTGACCACCATAGAGGGACCAACAGAACAGAGTAGATTAGAAAACAATAGGATGTCAGAATACATCCCATAGCACAAAGGTAAGTGTTGCTGAACCACCATTTTGAAGAAAATAATTTCTTTATATATAATCTTTTGCATTGTTAGTTTTTCCTCT